>JAIPMN010008998.1:13459-28819 GCA_020650975.1 Apostichopus californicus | reverse complement strand
AGGCCATTCGCTTAGCACAGTGCTGACTAGGTAGGATGTCATATTTCCGTATTTTGGAAACTAAAAAAAAAAAAAACTTTTTTTTTTCTTTCCGAGAAACTCCAGAGGTTATTTGGTACATACAAAAGGATACATTAGAGCCTTGTATTACAACTAAGCAAAAGGAAACAGGGAAAATCACAACAATAATTGTTTCTGTCAAACTTTATTGCCGATTTCGTATAAACGGGATATTTCTCATTTTCAAATAATCGGAATCGGAATCGGAATCGGTACGATTATGAAAAAAATAATCGGTAATCGGTATTTTCTGTTATGCATAATCGTTTGAACACTAAGGCCTGCTATACATATCATTGAAGTACAACTGCACCATTTTTGTTTGCCTACAAAGTGGATGTTTTGAAACAGACAGTGAAATACTGCATCATTCACCATATCACTGTAAAGAAGCCTTCTCTAATCTATACACTCAATGTCAAATTTTGTCTGAAATCTCTCCCTCGTCCAAAATCACTCCCCCATCCAGCAACTCTAATCTAGACACTGAATGTCAAATTTTGCCCACCTTCCCCCTTAAAGAAAAAGAAAAATCAGTACATTAGGTTAAAACCCTCAATGCATTTTGGTCAGCAAAATAGATCGGCAGTAAGTGTGTTTTATAGAAACATTAGGTTAGGAATGCACCACCTGTGCAGTTATTACAGTTTAGGGCTGCGATTAACGTTTAGGGCTTTAATTATTATCCTTTAGTTTGGGTGTTTTTTATATTGTTTCTTTAGGCTATTACATTTTGTGCCTTATTGGTTCTATATATTTAATATGTAGGTTTTTGTTACTATTTGGTTTTAGGTTTTACATTTGTAAAGTGCTTTGAGCAGCTCTGCTGATTATGCGCTATATAAATATTACTTATTATTATCATCATTATTACAGGCCTGACCGATACATTTTGTTTTAATGTGTTTTGATGCAGGGAGAAAAATTTCCATATTCTTATGGACGAAATAAATCTATCTAACTGTCTGTCTACAGCATCACCTGGAATGTTGAGGAGAAGTTGTAAATGATGTAAAAACTCAAAGTTATACCATATATATGGGAATTTGTATCGCTGTATGTGGCTTCACAAAAGCCAAAAACAAGAGAGAAAATGAGTAAGAAGATCTGTGGGCTGTGCTGCTTGATAAGTATGCTACTTGGACACAGCTATACATCATCATGATCTCCATTGTTAAGTTAACCAGCACTTTCTCACCATTATTCTACAACAGCTCTGAAAGTTGCATTGGGATCTCTTTACCGAGACGACGTACTTATAGAACCAGCGAGAGTGGTGTCGGTGCTTGCAGCTGCCTCCTTGGTACAGCTGGTAAGTCTGTCAGTAGTTTTAGCTATTCTGTTCGAGGTATATATTCAAAGATGCAGCTGAATATGCTGACATTGATAGTAAACTTGATGAAATATTTGTTTAACTTGTTTCATAGTGTACCATGTGTAACAGAATGGGATGAAGCTAGCTCAGGGCAAATATTGAATGGTAGTTTGGTAGTCCGAGGCGACCAAATTTCTGTTCAGACTACCACAATCAGCTGTAGGAGACCGTCCGACAGATGACCAGATATTTACATTGTTTTCATTGTAAATAAATGAGGTACCCCCAAATAGGTAAAATGATAAATTTGTATCACTCCCAATGCTGGTGAACTTCTATTCACCAACCTACACATCTCTCGTACAGTGTGCATGTTGATTGATTGTTATTTTTTAAGTCAACCAAACTTGCTGTACAGACAACCAAACTGTAAGGCACGATTGTCCATGGGATGACCAGAAAGAATTCTTAAAACTTTCCCCTGGACTCAAGATAAATTCTGCTGGTAGTTCAGGGGATGAATTATCCAGACTTATCGTATCGTAAAATGCTATTCAGATTGATCAAATTGCTATACAAGTCCTAAGATCTTTATAAAGCAGGGTTTGTTTTTTTTTGCACAGGAAAATATAGTATTTTATAAGAGACCAAATTCAGAGACTTCAAAACTGCTATGTACACAAAACTTGAACATTAAGGTTTTCCCTGTAGTGAAAACAGGTTACATCCTCTAAATGTAGGGCATATCAAATTTCATGTTTACATCATAAATTTATGGAATTTCTCAGCGAAATGATAAAATATGTAAATATCTTTATCTACCGTACACTTATTTGTTTGTTTGTTTTTGGTATCCTTCGTACAGGATGGCTTAATACAACAGTGTGCGGATGTCATGTCTGAGAATATCAGCCCTAAGACGATAGGAGCTTATCATTCGGCAGCGAGTTCGTACGGTCTACAGATGGTTGAAACAAGGTACTGTAAGATGGAAAGAGCTAGCAATGAGAGGATTGAAATCCATATCTTATGCCGGTGTTGCTTCTATTGGCACAGAGTGTTGTAATAAGTCTCTACAAATGTTTTCTCTGTAAGTAAATAAACAGGGAAAACTGACCGGGAAATTATGTAAAAAATGGAAAAGAGCTAAAGACATTTTGGCAAGAAGGTTATCTATTGTTTTAATTTTTTTTTTAAATTTTTTCTTTTTGTGGGGGTAGAACTTTTATAGATGTTAAGGTTATCTATTTTCTTTGATTGGAGTACTCTATTCGATTAAGCCCAAAAGGGTTTCTTAGTTTACTTCCTTTCACATTTTTTACTTATTTGCAGTTATATTGTCTTGTTCATCTTGTTATACTATATGATGAAACAAATAAATAGATAATAAATAAATAAATAGATAATAAGGATATTTGACCAGTGAACTCAGGGTAAGAAGTCCTGTACTCTGTCAGCTGAGCTATTCAGCACTTAGTAGGTGGCTATCTGGACATAAAACCATCTCGGCATGTAACTTGTCGACGCTTGGAAATAGATAAAATTCAGCTTTTCATTACATAGGGCAGCAGATCCTTTCATAGTGAAGAGTACATAAGTTATCAAAACTGTGGATGTTACTACTAATCTAATCTAATCTTGGTGGGAATAAATTCATCATCTCCAAACAACATATTTCATAAGACAGGGGTATCACAGCTTACACGGTTAATCATATTAAGATGTCAGAAGGTATTCGCTGTCATGCGTTTAATTTTGGCAGATTTTTAAAGTCAGTGCTGAACTGAGCAAGCAAACTTGACAAATTTCTTACATCAATACAGATTGAAAAGTTTTTCTTCTCTTTACTAATAGCTTTATTTTATGAGGGGAGATCGTCCAGCAAATGGTCATGTTTTTTCCATAAATTGCACGATGACATTATCTCTATAATTTATGCTCATAAGACTCAAGAACACTCCAATTATCAGACTCAACAAAGCCTCTGAAATATTCAAAATTGTTCTCATTTGCCTGCAATGTTCTCATGATGGAAAATTGTCAGTTTTAAAAACTACGAACACATGGACTAAAGTCTTTTTCTCATGCAAGTTTTATGAGATACAGTCAAGAAAATAAGAATGGTGATCAGATTGATTATGTGATCCACAAACACCGTTTGATATGGTTCTAAAAGGTTGAGTTCCTTTGTGAACTTTCTGTGCAAAACATTTCCTGAATTGATATTTTGTTTTTCTTCTTTTTTTTCTTCAGTTGTGTGCAATGGTTAGAAAGGAACCTTATGTTTGTACAGAATCGTGAGTTGTTATTAGAATTAAGGTAAGTGTTATTTTGATTTCATGAATTTGTTCACTTTCCCCCGACACCTAATTGCAAGTGGTAAAGAAACAGAAGAATACATATTCACAAGTCATGGTGGGAGTAAGGTGCTCTAGAAAACACTTTAATAATAATAACAAAATACTGGACAAAGATGGATAACCATGAAGGGAAATGAAGTTACATAAATATATGTTACTAAGTCGCCTCCATTTCCTAACATTTTGTGTTTCAGGAAGTTTACACATGGAATAGCAGGGAAACTTGCAATATAGATAAATCAAAAAGCCAAGTTTGAATAACAGGTTGCCAAAATGATAAAGCTAACTTTTTGAAATAAGATATGCATATTTGGAAGAATGATTGTCAGGAAACTGGCATATCTTAGTACTGTAGGTTTGGGAACAATTTTAGCAGTCGGGGGCCATTTCTCATTACTATTGTTATTGCCTTGAACAGAAGATGGTCTACATATGATTCCGATGTATCCATACACTAATGAGAAACCAGTCGTGAATACTGGAAGTTAAGTGCTGTACAACCTGACAAATCAAATGACATTGGTTTTAGAGAATAATAATAATCAACAGTTATTTTTACGATACTTAAGTGACCACAAATGTGGGAGAAACCCTCAAGGGCTAATGGATTACAACTTACACGTCGGGTGGCTTCCAATTCAACATTTTAACTCAAATTTGGAATCTTTGCAATTTAGAAAGTCACTTCAGATATGGGAAATGCCATAGATTGCTCTTGGATGAAAAACCCACCTTACTATGACCTGGCTGGGTATCAAACCCGGAACTTCCACAGCACTTGTGATGCAAAACCATTATTGTTGAGCTATTTTAAGTGCTTTGAGATTCTATTTTGATGGGCTGTACCTTCCCTTAAACCAGAAAGTCTATCACAGGAGGTGGTTTGTGATGTCACCAGGGAGATGTTCTTCAAAAGCTTTACGTAGCGTCTAGATAATCTTCCTGTTGATCTATCCTTGAGACCTGTTACATTTGAAATGTTTGCTTTAATAGCTGTCAAAGTTCTCTGTAGAAATAGAATATTATCAAAATTCAACTCAATTTTGGTAGAAATGTTATTTGACCTCTGTTGTCTGTAGATAAGTAATGTAAATATTGTAAACCAAACAACTTTTTCAACTCGATAGCATTGATGACATCATTCACTCTGCTTTTACGAAATATCTCTAATATTGACTAAATCCATATATTTGCAATACAAGCAATAATGCAATCAACATCGATCGGCAACCAGGAGATGCCTTTAAGTCATACATGTATAGAGGGGAGGTTTTAAAGACATCGTGTGGGAAACCATATTTGACAGATGTTCGCTCATTTGAAATGTAATATTTCTGATAAATTCATCCAGTTCCGATAACACTGTGATTATTTCCTTCTTTTCATTTTATTGTTTTTTCCACAGTTTAGATTTATTTAAAAAAGTCATGAGTTCACCTCATTTATTTGTTCTTCAAGTTGAAATGGATGTCTATTCTCTTACAAAGAAGGTACAATATCTGTTTTTATTTCTTCCTTCCATTTGGGTTGTTTCCATTTTAATTGTCGTTAAAAGCTTTTTGAAAAGTCAACCTTGAGCTGAACAGTATAGTGCAAAACTTATGTTGTCTCTGAGAAAAGTCTTCGTACCATACGCAAGGAATCGATGAATCAGTTTCTAAGTACCATGTCCAAAGTAGGATGCTGAGGGGGCTGCAGCATCCCGCAGCCAGGCTGCATAGGACGAAACCCTCAGTGCCTTACGATTCCTATAGTTCCACCCAATAGACACAACAGGTCTGCAGAGATAGTCCCTATTTTCTTGATATCGATTCAAATTAGCCAAGAAGGAGTTTGGAGCTGCTGTAACTTTTCTCTTTGACACGATGCCCAGGAAGTGTTGACACAATCGTCATTGTCATAGTGACTGTGTCGACACTGTGTCGTTGCTGGTTTTGTTGTTGTTGTTGTCAGTGTAATTGTTGTCGACTAGGCCTTGGTATCAATGATCAGGCATTACAGAATCAACTGATCATGCTCAAAAACTTTTTATTTTTTTATTTTTTTTAAAGTTTTTTTAAGTGTTTTTAAAGTTTTTTTAAGTTTTAATTGAATTTTTAAGTTTTTTGGAACAACAGTATACTTTTGAGAAATGATCCCTACCTGTAATGAGAAGACTGCTGAGTGTCCATTAGGCACTTTTTCGGTCAATTCCGTTTATATGATGTAAGCTCCAATCAATGACTACATTGAAAGTGTAGTAGTTTAATAAAAATGTTTAGTTTAAATAATTTATTGTCTCACTTTTGTTTGTTTCCACAGTATTGTTTTTTAAAAGTTAATCCATCGTGGCACAGAGATCCTAAAGTACTTGGCAAAAACGTTGATTCTTTCTATCAAAAGTTTGGTGAGTTCGATCAGCTTCTTTCTGCATTCTAAGGTCAAATATCCGATTTTCATTTTGCTTCGATATGTCGTTTTGTTTTGTCTATGTATTTATCATAATTATTAAGTGATTAAAAGGACAAGGGTAAATACCATTAAGATATGAGGAGTGCTAAGAAGAACCCTTCTGGGCTTGTAGAACTGTACCCTACCTATTAAGGCATTGAAGACTCACCCCAACCGCGTGCCGCCATCTGAAAAAGTTCACTTTCCGTTGAAGTTTTTTTTGTGTCCCTACAAAATGCAGACACTAATGAAACGTGATACCTTGTTATCTTTTATCTAGACCTGAGATGTCCATCGCTGCTATGTACACTGTGTTGTGGGTATTGACCATAGCTGCATGTATTGACTGTGCACTAGTGTTACACCTCATTCGAAACTAGGTCAGATTACCGGCATGAGACGTTTCTTTGTGCCCGAGTCTTCAATGCCTTTAAAGCTGGACGACCATACACTGTATTGTCACTATTAAACCACTATTAGCATAATTCACTGTACAAAAAGTAGCATATAGAATAATAATCATGATGAAATAAAACTTCAGAGTTTTAAATCAAAATTATGCTAGGTCTAGATAAAAACTGCAATAGAAGGCCTAGTGGGACAAGTGTTGATAATTGTGTTATAAAAAAATCATACAATTTTATCACCGGGTGCATTCTATTTTTTATTCATTTTGTCGAGATGCATCTAACAATCATGATCACTGCAGTGACAAATACAAATCTGTTTCCACTGTCACCATGACAACATATCTTCATTCCTGTTCAAGAAAGCATTTTAAGTGATCTTCCTCGTCTTCTCAGAAACTGGTGAATTTCTCAGTTCCGAGAAAGGTCGACAGTTTGAGCCTCTCTTCAGAGCTTTGCGGTTCGAGTACATCATCAACGACCATGCGGCCTGTAAACAACTGCAGAAAGATAACATTATTCCAGAAGGTAAGGAGTGAAAAGGTCTTAAAATAAATACAAAGTGCTAAATAGCCAAAATTAGGTGTTAATTACCAATAGTAGTGAACTTGTCCTCTTGTCCTCAAAATCTTTACTGATGTTAAAGACGAGCTGAACCATACTGTCAAATATTATATTTTTTTGGCGGGGGGAGGGGTGGGGGTGGGGTCTTATACCCTAAATATCAGCTACTACTCTTCCTGTTACCTTTTCAAGTGGTCCTTGTGCCTTGAGCACCTTTATCGGTTGATATGTCTGCGCTTTATAAATCCGCAATATTATTATAAATATTAAATTATCCTTCTATCCACTTGAGTCACCTGTACTGTGGGGAAACTTGTTGTTCATTACAGAAAGGGGTGAGGGGGGGGTGGGGGAAATAACTATATATCCTAAAGAAAGTAAATTTTATATCCTAAAGAAAAGAAAAGAAATTAAAACTAAAGTTGTAAATAACTCTGCAGTTTGAAAGCTTTGGTCTTGACTCATATTGTCTGATTTAATTGTATTTATTGGTGATTATTACTTTAGGAGATGTTGAATCATGTTTGTTCTTCTGGGGTGAAGGGCGGGCGGGTGGGGATGAAGACAGGGTGGAGGAAGCGGGGAGAGGATCCTTTTCATCAATTTCAAGTGGTTATTCCTATTTAAATGATGAATTCAATCTTTTTCATTCTCTTTTAAGATTGGTTGCTTCCAATATTCAAACAACAATGGCTGAGAATGTTGAGAGTAGAGCAAGCTAAAGATAGCGGGTAAGATGATCAATTTTTTGAAAAAAGATTTCCTTCACCCATTGAGATTTGTTCTGTCCTTGATGGTGTCCATTGGTTCCTTTATGGGATTCTTTGCTTACTTGTTTCCTTGGTATGTACTATGTAGTCAGTAAGATCTGCAATGTTTCAGGGTGTAAACTGTTGAAGTTGGTTCTATGGTGTACACAGAAAGTTGGCTGGTACACCCAGCAAAGAAATACCAACTCAGGTTTGTAGAGCAATGGAATTAGTTTGAATCCTGCTCTAGCTACTAAACAAGCTCTTCGCTCTTGCAAAATGTTGGTGTTATTTCAAAGTCAATTTTCTGTTGAATCATATTTGCTAATGAGATACTATATGTATGAATTTATGTATGTGTGTATTTATGTATGTGTGCTTATGTATGTATATATATGTGTGTATATGTATGTGTGTGTGGGTGTATGTATGGGTGTATGTATGTGCTTGTAGTGATCTACGTTCTGATATGTAACATGATAGCTGCTTTAATTGCAGCATCTCTACTATTTGATTTACTTGGTAGATTATACTAAATCAAGGTGTTTTGTAATAAAATCGCAAAGTTAACCAAACAAGAGTAAGATTAAATGTTAAACTTTAGTTCATGCCCAGCTGCATCGATTTCTAATTCGCTCTCTGCCTTCAGACCAAAAGAGGACTCGGTTCCGGCAGAACAGTTTGAAATACACTCACAGAGATGCGGTCGAATGATAACAAAGGAAGGAGAGGTAAGGTTGCGGGAAATAGTCATCTTCATAAATTAGTTTGTGATGTGAAGTAAAATGTATCTCAAATGCATGAGCACCAAATATGTCGCTCTTTCGGAAACTCGTCATAAATTTGCCGGCCTAGTCTTCTCAGAATTTTCAGCTTATACACCAAATATATTATATATTACTTAGTTTACATGCAGTAAAACAGATTTTCTATTCTCTACCAGAAAAGTCCCTTCCTTTCCTTCCATAACAAGTAGCTTAGTCCTGCCACAGTGACTTTATAGCCGCACCGTATGAGACGCACATTGAGACCGGGACTCGTTATTGTCATGAAGTGATCAAGTCAGTCTGGTTCAGTGTGTGATCAAGCTGCATATATAAGTTTCGGTCAAATCGTTACACAAAAAAATAGACACAGTTGGTGTTTAATATTAACCTGCAATGTCATATTTTTGCGACTACTCAGAAAGGACATCGATATTGATGTCCTGCTGTTACTGACGACGATGTCGATCATTCGTTGCCAATCTTTTCCTTCCGGCCCCTCTGCTTCTCCTTGAGGGTTAATGTGTAACGACTAGGAATGGACGGGTTAGCTCTCGGTAATGGTTCACTAGCAAATGGCCACAAGACTGAGACTGTGATCCTGTTGGTGATCATTTCCTTGTTAAATTAATCCTGGCAATTTCCAATCGTAATATTACCCCATAATTTAATTTTTCACGCAGTACTGTTGGCGTTGGACAGGCTTTAACTACGGTGTGGATTTACTGATAACTTACGCAAACAAGTAAGTACTTATAAGATGGTGTCGTGAGCATAAAAGTCACATCCGCTACGTTGTATCTATATAGAAGCCATACAAAGCAGGGTTGCCAATCCCTTAAGACAGGGTTTCCCTAACTTTATCCCCACAAACCCCCGGTGGATGTCAGAGTTGTCCACGAACCACAACTTTTCGAGATACGATCTGAGTCATTACTATACTATAATAAGTATAACAGTGCTTCGTAAAAGATCAAGTTCATAGTGTAATATTGTAGAGTTTGTCGATAGACCTGTACGACTTTTGTACATTACTTAATTATATGATATATCAGAGTTTAGTTCAACAAAAGTACTTTCAGAAATGTCTCACGAACCCCCTGGGATGGACTCACGCAAACCCTGGGGGTTCATGCACCCCAGTTAGGGAACCCCTGATCTATATAGAAGCCATACAAAGGAGGGTTGCCAGTCCCTTAAGAGATCTCTTGACTACTGGTGCACTTTGCTTTTGTGTAACAGATTTTATTTAAGTTAGATCCCTTAGCTAGCATACTCATTTTGCTCTTTAAGGGAAAACACCTTGTTGTTTTGGGTATCCAAGGCCTACATGACCGTAGGAAGAAATCTGATGTTGATATGTCATAGCCCAATAGAGAAGAAACATTTGAGGGCATGTATATTAATGTCTCATCATATTTTTGAGTTCTTCCAGAAATTTACAGAACACCCCCACAGGTGAAATCAAGCAAAACTATGTCTTTGGAATTTTTTTAATAGATCTTAAACACGTTAATATTAACAAATCTTGTTGTGTGTGCCAATGATGTTTGTATTGCTTCTGAGAAGAGCTGACTTGAAAGTCAACCATCTGCTTTGACTGACATGCCTCTGTCACTTAATAATTTGAAGGTTTGTTCTTCAACAAACAAAAAAGTGTTATAGAAAAATATAACCACTGATAGTAGTTGTTTGTAAAGTTGTCTACAAACTTATGAAATATAATTTTTGTGTCTAAGTTATCCTCCCAACTTTTACTGTACTCTCTTGTTGTTATAGAAAACTATAAAGTAGCTGATAGTAGTTGTTTGTGAAGTTGTCTACAAACTTATGAAATATAATAATTTTTTGTCTAAGTTATCCTCCCAACTTTTTTTCTGTACTCTTCTTTTTCCACACAGGTTACTTGTGATCAAAAGAAACAACACAACTCACCCAGTGTCTTCCAGTATCAGTATGCAATCTCATCGCTCTATTATGATAAGGTAAAAGGTTGATAGGCGTCGTACAGGTTTGCCAATGTATGTATGTATGTATGTAAAATCCTCCTGCAAGCAGGAACTCGCGAAGAAGCCATCATTGGCTTATCAAAGCCGCAAGCTAACCGAAGTCAGTCTCTTAGATTCATATTTTAACGTCCAAGATTATGACTTGTCAATTGTCAACAACTCTGTAACTGGACGACATACATTAATCATGGAGTGACTCGAACTCAGGACCTTATGATTGAAAGGCACCGGCGTTAACCACTGAGCTAACACTCCCTTACACGCCCAATCGTATGGTACACTGGGGGTTATTTCTCCATAGTAGATGCTCTCGGTTATCTCATACCCTGGAACAAACTCGGCCGACGACATTTTGCGAATTTGCAGTCCCCTTCGCACTCAACAGGGTCACCCGACGACCACATGGCAAGAACATTCCATAAATTGGAGATTTCACTTCATCGCTAAAAAATACTTAGTCAGATTTGATAGCACGACCTCAATAAGCTACTGGGATAGAATGAAATTCAGTCAAAGTGTCAGGAACATGACTAATGTATAGTACTGTGAGTCTTGTCTGGGAAATTCCACTGAGCTGGAAAGAAAATTTACGAGTAATTACTGTTAAACAAGACAAGTGTCACCAATGTCTTGTCAGAATACGACTTATGGTTTCATAAGAAGTCTTTGGTGAACCTGGTAGGTCCAGTAACTGACTCTGTGATGATCTCCCTATTACAGTACAGGTTTATATTATTCCAAGGTTTATACCAATATTTAGACATTTTAAGTAGAGTACATTTTTCATGTCTCTCTTTTTAAGATCACTCTCTTTCAGTTTGAAGAGTTGATAACTGCTCATATCATAATTGCTACTATGGTTTCATAAAAAGTCTTTGGAGAAACCGGGTACAGTCCAGTAACTTACTCTCTGACGATGTCCCTATTAATGATCTGATTAAAATATAGAGTTAAGAATAAAAGGATTCATAAAATTCCCAAGGTTATACCAATATTTGGAAGTTTTAAGTACAGTACATTTTTTTATGTTCAATATCTCTCTCTTTTCCGTTTAAAGAGTCGATGAATGCTCACACCAATTCCCGTCTTTATTTATTTTCAGGATTCATGTGGTGTCCTACGACCCTCAAGGAGGGATTCTTTACGAAGAGAAGAGTAATATTGAAACATACAGCTTAAACAAAGATGAGGTAGGATTATTTGGCTTGCTACGGTAAATTACATCACTCCAAGTTTGATTCCCGGTTCCAAACCGTGGATAGTCTGGCAGGGTGTGTGCTCACAGCTATGACTGATTGACCAAGATTTAGCGACAGTATCAGTCAGGAGATAGTCGTGGATAGTCTGGCAGGGTGTGTGCTCACAGCTATGACTGATTGACCAAGATTTAGCGACAGTATCAGTCAGGAGATAGTCGTGGATAGTCGGGCAGGGTGTGTGCTCACTGCTATGACTGATTGACCAAGATTTAGCGACAGTATCAGTCAGGAGATAGTCGTGGATAGTCGGGCAGGGTGTGTGCTCAATGCTATGACAGATTGACTAGGATTTAGCGACAGTATCAGTCAGGAGATAGTCGTGGATAGTCGGGCAGGGTGTGTGCTCAATGCTATGACAGATTGACTAAGGTTTAGCGACAGTATCAGTCAGGAGATAGTCGTGGATAGTCGGGCAGGGTGTGTGCTCAATGCTATGACAGATTGACTAGGATTTAGCGACAGTATCAGTCAGGAGATAGTCGTGGGTAGTCGGGCAGGGTGTGTGCTCACTGCTATGACAGATTGACTAGGATTTAGCGACAGTATCAGTCAGGAGATAGTCGTGGGTAGTCCGGCAGGGTGTGTGCTCACTGCTATGACAGATTGACTAGGATTTAGCGACAGTATCAGTCAGGAGATAGTCGTGGGTAGTCCGGCAGGGTGTGTGCTCAATGCTATGACAGATTGACTAGGATTTAGCGACAGTATCAGTCAGGAGATAGTCGTGGATAGTCGGGCAGGGTGTGTGCTCAATGCTATGACAGATTGACTACGATTTAGCGACAGTATCAGTCAGGAGATAGTCGTGGGTAGTCCGGCAGGGTGTGTGCTCACTGCTATGACTGATTGACTACGATTTAGCGACAGTATCAGTCAGGAGATAGTCGTGGGTAGTCCGGCAGGGTGTGTGCTCAATGCTATGACAGATTGACTAAGGTTTAGCGACAGTATCAGTCAGGAGATAGTCGTGGGTAGTCCGGCAGGGTGTGTGCTCAATGCTATGACAGATTGACTAAGGTTTAGCGACAGTATCAGTCAGGAGATAGTCCTGGCTAGTCCGGCAGGGTGTGTGCTCACTGCTATGACTGATTGACTAGGATTTAGCGACAGTATCAGTCAGGAGATAGTCCTGGATAGTCCGGCAGGGTGTGTGCTCACTGCTATGACTGATTGACTAGGCTTTAGCGACAGTATCAGTCAGGAGATAGTCCTGGATAGTCCGGCAGGGTGTGTGCTCACTGCTATGACAGATTGACGAAGATTTAGCGACAGTATCAGTCAGGAGATAGTCCTGGATAGTCCGGCAGGGTGTGTGCTCACAGCTATGACTGATTGACCAAGATTTAGCGACAGTATCACTCATGGGACGATTTATTCATCAGTTGTTTATTGTGCCGGGGAGTGTCAGCCATAGGACTATGTGTCTCAACGACTATCACAGACTAAGTCACAACAATCGTTTCAAGTTTGTGTGGATATTCCTAGCTTACTTACATCAGGGATAAACCAATCTTTAATCTTAGCAATAGAAATCAAGCTTTCTAAATTCCACTTTAAGATGTCATTTCTTTTGTCATTTCTCGTCGCAGGAACGAGTCCTGATCGGTCTGAGCCGGCAAGTGAAGTATCCGTTCCAAATCGGCGTCAACGTCTTATCCGTCACTCCTTTCTTGCTGAATGAATCGGCCACGGAGGAGCGAGACCGACAAGAGAACGTGGAGAACAACTAAAAATTATCAAGATAAAAATGAGAAAAAACAGGTCATCTCTCGAAGGTGATCAATCAAATGGTAGCTGATTTATAGGTCAATACAGCTAACATATTTTCACATGTTTCATTTTCCATCAGTATCTTGTATTTTTCTTTTTAAACGCTGAGTAGGTCACTCGAGCGGTAAACATGATTACAGTAAAATTTTTCATGTTTATGTAACAATGCACAAAGTATTCCACCACAAGTCAAAGTTGCATGTGTGCTGTTTTGGTTAACTCCAATTTGCCAGGATTTTTTGTGTGGAAATTTTTATTCTAAAATGATGGTTGGAATACCATGTGTTGGCATGGATATGTCATCCAAAAATGAAGTTATAATAGTTTCGTTGAAATTTTTATGTTTTTATATTTTCATACAATGTTGTTATGGCAATTTCTTTTCAAGTAGTAATACCATGATCTAGTTACCATGGTGATAGATTCTTCTGAAATGAGTGGATATTGAATTTCGTCTTTTTCCCTTCTATTTTAATTCTCTGTATATCCCCAAGAGATGGACAAAACTTGAAATACAATGAATAAACATAGACATAAATTATGATATTGAAGAAAAGGCTCTGAGCGAAGAATTAAAAATAAAATTCATCTTCGAAAACATAGTCGTAAGGAATACGACGATTGTGTGAGAAGAGATAATGATCGTAAAGTTACCAATAAAACGTAAAAAAAAAAACAAGAAGTGACTTTAGTTTCAGAATATAATTTTGTCCACAATGTGGACCATCAAAAGAGATTGTGTCAAGATTTAAATGCTTTCAATAACTTTCAGTGAAATGATATTTGTGAAATCATTGTGTAATTTGTGAGCCTCATAAGTTACCCAATTCAATGAAACTGAAGCGACTATTTAGGTTGTCAAAGATCATTAGTGAGAAAGCTCTTTTACAGATTATCATTTGGTAGGATATATGTTAATTTCTTATCTCACATATATTGGAATTGGATCAGACTTGGTCAACCTTGTAGCACTGAAATCATCAACAAAGTTCGAGCTATCCTTGCATAAAAATTAAAAAATTGTTAAAAAGAGTAAAATATTGTTCATTGATGAAGATTCTTGGTTTTACCATTTTTCAAATTTAATTTGCCTGCCAATTGCTTTATTGGCGATTACATTTCTGCCGTCTCAATTCTGCCGGACATTAGAAATACACGGTTTAATTTTTGGAAAAGGTTTTCATTCACAGAATATTCTGAAATCATAAAGTAATTAGACAAATAGTAGCCAGCAAAGCAACACACGACTGAAAATACGCTAGCATCAGTGTCACAATTGTAGACGAGACACTGGCTGTGTCGATCATGCAGAACGCAAGCTATGCACAACTGTGAGTACGTTGGTTGGACATACTCCTGTCTGTGATCATTTTGGGGTTTTGAAAGGTTGTAAAATTGTAACAAACTACTTTAGAGGTAAGAAACAGTCATTACTCTCCAATTAAATATGAGCTTTTGGTAACAGTTATTGGAACTTTTGGAAAGTACAAAATATCATTGCAATATAATTTCTCAAGACCTCACAAGTAAATGAAAAGTGTGCTGATACTTTATTTCCATGGTTGTACCAAGAAATATTGAGAGAAGTAGAGATAACAGTTTAATTAGAACTGCAGCTAGCAGTGGCTAACAGTAGTTTAGAAAGTGGGGGGGGGGGGTGGGGGGCATAGGAT
>JAIPMN010008998.1:0-13449 GCA_020650975.1 Apostichopus californicus | reverse complement strand
ATAACAGTTTTATTAGAACTGCAGCTAGCAGTGGCTAACAGTAGCTCAGAAAGGGGGGGGGGTGGGCATAGAAGGATGGAATTAATATTAATAAGTCCACCCGATGTTATGTGTGTATCAGTTAGTGTTAGCTCGAAATACATCAAATATCTTGCCCAAATGTAACTCACAACTACGACATCCAATAGTTAAATAGATTTAAGTTAAGATAGTAAATTACTTCAATATTTTTCAAACCTGAAATTTTTCATTGGAAGTATTTATAGCTATATATTTATGCTGTGTACAGATATCTTGGTGTCATGTTTGGTTTGTTTTTGTTTTGTTTAATTTATTATCAGATGATGATACTAGTGATTTTATTTACATTTTGATCAATTCTTCGTTTTTGCTATCATTTTTCCTTTTCTTTTCCTTGTTTTCTGTTTTATGTTGTTTTCTTTCTGTTTTTAAAAAAAAATTAAAACTACACTGCTCAGCGCAAAATCTACGCCATTAAGGAAACGATTGATCTTATACGACTTTCAGACCAACATTTAATTAATCCTTTGATTACTTTTATACAAAACTGTCATATCATTTGTATGCATGAAACTGCCATGAATTACCCAATTGTGTACAAAAAGGTAAAGTTGTGTGGCATCAAGGTGTTACTCTGGAAATTATTTAATGCGCCTCATTTGTATTTAGTGCCAAACTAAATAAACCATAGACCCACATATACGATTATACATCATAACGCTAGAGAAATTCTGGCTTTCAATTGTATTTGATGTATTAAACTGGACCTCGATGTATGTCAAACTAGGTGAATGACTACAGGCAAGAATTAAAAAGAAAAAAAATTTGCTTATTCAGTTCAATGATTGTTTTTTTTTTTTTTAAAGGGGGCCCATACAACCAATTTTGATTGAAAAAGGCAAACAAGAACCTTTTACCTTTAATACATTTACTTTGCATACTCTATATCGGGTGAATTTATTTGTAATAGGTACCATTTCTAATCGTGACATTTGCAGTTTTTCTTTTTGTGTTAAAAAATAAAATACCACATGAGAATTTGAGGTTTTTGGTTGAAATATGAGTACTTTTCATAGTTTTCTTGGGTCAGTTAAATGAACATCGATTCCTGCAAAGTGTATTTATTTCATCCTTTTATTTCAAGCATGTTCAATTCTTTCATCGCCCTCATTTTGGTCTTCAATCGTGCTCCACCAATTCGCTGTTTCTCTTTCCTATTGGATGTATATATTTTGGATGGGTGAGGTGGGGAGGGGGGGGGGAGGGATGGGAGGAGGGAGGGACTGGAGGGGGTAATTTGTGTGTATATCAAGGTTTGTTGTACATAACTGAAGTTCATAGTATCATTCCCGTATAGTGGTAGGAAAAGTTTGTAAACTGAAATTCAAAGGGTTCATTTAATTTAACAAAGAGGAGAAAAGGTTTTATTATTAGTGAATATAAGCAAAAACAAAAAAAACAGATGTGTTTATATATCAGTGTGTGCTCATCAAACTTTAAAAAAGTGTTTGATAATCCTGTACAGGGTATATTTGATCTGATCATTAATGTAACTTTAAATGTGCCTTGCTTGTAAGAAGAAGAAGGAAAAAAATACGAGACAGCAATGCATAATTTTTTCATGTAACATATTTAATGGTTTGAAAGACTATTTATCAAGATCGCATCTGTCTTTCGCAAGATTAGTGTTAGTTTGCGTTTGCCAAGTGGGTTATCCTTAGTTCACTCGTTGGCACTCGAAATATTAGTTGAGGTCGTTGCAACTTTTTACTTACAAGTTAGTATTTTTTTGTGATTGAATTAATTTTGTTATCTGTTTAATAAAAAAATCATCAGATTTTGCATCAATCAATGTTTGTTAATCAATCTTTTAACATCTGCAGGACTGGTTTAATATCTGTAAAAGTATTTTGTGTTGTACAACCAGGGGAAGGAGAGTGGGGATAGTTTTATGCCAGTCTGCAAACATTTTTCCCACCTGCAGGTATCTCTAAATGCTACAGATTGTCCTGTCTAAAACAAAAATAAAGAAAGAAAAATAATAATAATAACAAAGTGACAAATAATATGTTATTGCCCATTTTCTTTCCATGAAATACGGAAGTGAATTATTAAGATTGTTCTTCCAATATCACTGCCGTTTTTCGCTCGTAAAAAAATCAAATAATTTTGTCAGGCACACTCTTTTGATCATGACAGCATTTATCCCAGTAAACTATGTGACGTGTATATTCTTAGTCTGATATATAAAGCTCACGTCCCTCCCAATTTAAATGAATGTGCATCAAACAATTCTTGAAAGGCCTAAGTCTATTACATTTCAGGTCTGGTAATTGTAGAGCAGTGGTTCTCAATTCATTCTCGACACAGGCCAGAGAAAGATAATTGATTGGAGCAAAGAACTCTATACAGAATCAAAACCTCACTACACCCTAGGTTAGTAGGCAATGTGCAGGGTAGGTCGGAGGTTGCTCATAGGCAAAGACCTCCACAAGGGTCTGCAAACCCTGCCAATCAGTGCAAGATTGTTGGGTGGGATTGAAATCTTTCCCAGGTTCAGGTTCGGCCAGCGGGCTACCTATTGACAACCCCTGATGCACAGTGTTCATATCTCTAGCAGCTTGTACATTGTGGTATTAGCCTATTCACTTTTATTTTCCACCAGAGGTAAACAAACCTTGTTAAAGCAATTTGTACTTAAATCACCTACCATTAAGATCCCTTTTAAAAAATTTTTAAAGAAAAATATCTATATATTGCAGTTATTGCAAAAGTGTTCAATTTTGACAATAACAGATGGACACATGTAACTGATGGAGCCATTTGTAACTAAATCTGTAGAAATATAATTTCCTAGCTTCTTGATTTAATAGAGGAGAGTAAATTAAATGTTCATATAATTATGAGATTGCTGAATAAATACAGGGTGGACATGGGTGGGAGGGCAAGGTGAGGAGGGAGTGGGGTGGGTTGTTTAGTTTGGGGAAGGGGGGTTGGGGGTCGTGCCCTTGCAGATACAGCTCAAATAGTACATGTCTATTCAACTTCATAGTTGATATTTATACTGGATATATGTAGTTTGTGTACATTCACTTTAGTTAGTACACGAACCCTATCTTTGTGAGAGATGTGGAAGGTCATATTTCTGAGAACATTTTAAACAATGTTTCAAAGCTAGAATAAGGCTTTGATGAACTGTCTGTTTGGTATGTACATCAACCTTAATGAATGCAAGAACCCTATCATTGTTTGTTGTTGTTAAAGTCAAAGGTCATTTGAGATCACTAGAGGTTAAATTCTGAAAAAAATCTTTTATACACAAAAACTTTATAAGAAAAGTTTTGCTAAACTTCTGCATCATATGCATATGCCAAGTATGTGCGTATACGAACCTTATTGTTCTTGTAGAGTTGAAAGGTCATGTGAGGTCACTAGAGTTTATTGGCTACTAGCTACGTACACACATGATAACTCCAAAGTATTAAAGCATGGCTGATTTTATATTGGGTATATAGGTCTCTGTGAGCACACAATGTAATTTATCTCTTCTTCTTTATTGTATGCAAGCTTGGCAAAGATTTAGAAAACAGAACATTTCATCTAATTAGTCCTCAATCAAAACTTTTAAATTTTTTTTCTACAAAGTATTTACAAAAGTGCATCACACTTTACTATTTAAGACTGGGGAACATAGATGACAAAGACAAATGTGAACCAGCAGGTGGTATATTTTATTTCCTTGTGTTCACGATTGTGTGTGTATAGGGGTTCTTGTTTATCACAGTCTTATTTGATGGTTGCAAGATGGAGCAGATCCCCTCCTATATTACACTAATATCTTGCCTTCACATGCTTATTATGTTTGATTTGTATTTTTTTTTACTTGTTCTTTCTTCATCACATACTTGAAATATATGATGTCAACAACAGCACAGAATGGACTAATATCTTTTGGGTATAGATATATGTTTATATATATATTTGTAATCACTAAAAAGGGAAACCTCAGTGACTGGACAACAGTTTCAAAAATTAGCACAAAATTTGATAAACGTAGGCACAATATATCAGCAATATTATTTTGCTGCATGAGAATTTGTGATGTAACAGTCCGCCAATAGTATGAGCCTAGCTCATAAAAGCAAAATACATTGGTGGTTTACCATTTACTCAGTTCTTATGACATTCTTTTGTTGCACAAAACTAACTTCCCCACAAAGTTGGCCCTCAATGCAACACATCGATCTGGCACTCACCTGTACTATGCGGAATTCATGTTCAGTTACTGGTGTAAAGTAATACCCTTCTGGCCCGGGTATAGGGCCTATACCCTTCTTCATAAATCCGTCCCCACTCCGTATGTAATTGTACCCTCCAGTGGCCCTAATGATGAGCCTGTGGGCCCCCAGCCCAAAGGGTACCCCTATTAGGAGGTCCAAGCAAGGGCATCTGCAGAAATGTTTACAAGGGGGGGGGGGGTCAGTAGGTGTAACACACTACAGGGGCGGCGATTTGTTTCAAATATTGGGGGGGACATTTGCTTGGGTGCTGGCGAATTACTATCTAAGCAGAGCGCCACCATTGGTTGGCGCGCAGAGTACAAGAAAATTTCTGGTTTTGATAGCCCCCAGATCACCGGAAATGGCACTTCTCGGGCTTGAAAATGACCAACCAGATGTACACTTTTGCCTGAGAACCAAGCTTTTCCCAATAGTTTTTTTCATTCATAACCTTTTTCAAGATTGTCACCAGTCACACGTCATGTTCGACCTAATCGCATCTCCTGTGGATCATTGCTATTGTAGGTAATTCTACGTAATGCCCCACAATACCCGTCAGCCCCACTTTTCAAGGTTTTAAGCCCATTATTATTTTGTTCAGAATTTGAATAATAAATTCACTTCAAAACATACCCATTATGTTGCACATATTTCATCTATGGACAACCAATATAGAAAAACCCCCTTCAACCCCTAACAGATCGGTCAAAATTGCACGAGTAGAGGGAAGTATGATGAAGAATGTTGGTCAAGGAATTTTCGAAAATTCAGACACAGTTAATTTATTGGTGTACAAATATTAAAACCTCTTATGTCGGCTACTATAAAACTTCGATATCATAAAAAAAATATGCTCGAGGGGGGAGGTCTCCACCCTTCGCCCCCCCCCCCCTTGGCTACGCGCCTGCGGTTAGAAATCTTGTAGGCAACAGGCCAAATGGAAACCCAGTGAACCCATATCGATGTGGATCATATAATATATGATTGTACGTACTTACACTCATACACAAGAGATGTACAGACATTATGATAATAATCATGAGTGACAACATGCTATACGGTCAAAGGTCACAGAAACGACCACGAAGAGTCATTTACCTCATGCAGCATGTGTGGATGAAGTTTTAGCCACCGCCAAATATGATTTGGATAAATAATCTCACGCATTATTTTCTATTTATAGCCACACAAAAAAATTATGCCACCAAATATTGGGGGGATATTAGTTACTATTAAATACTACCGTATATTCCCCACCTAAAATATTGGGAGACATGTCCGTCTAGCTATTCATTTCGAAAAAAAAGTTAAAACTACTTTCGGTCAAATATAGTAACAAATTGTGACACGGTTAGACAGGCGCCTTGCGAGGGATTTGCCAAGGGAGGGGCGAAGCTTATAGGCAAACTATCTAAGCGTAGCGCCACCATAAGTTGGCGCGAAGCGCAAAAGAAAATTTTGGCCGAAAAGCCTCCCAGATCGCTGGAAATGGCACTTCCCAGGCCTTGTAAGTTGCATCTAAGCATTTTCTATTTTGAAATTACTAGCGATATAATAAAAAAATACAAAAAATATGCTAAAAAAAACTATGCCACCAAATATTGGGGGGGATATTAGATACTATATCCCCCCCCACCTAAAATATTGGGGGAACATGTCCCCCCCGTCATCGCCGCCCATGGTTGGGACAACCAAAACGTAAGACCTGGTTATCTGAGGGAAAACCAGAAAAAAATCATTAAAAACATGCTCTTTACATGCTTAATATAAGTGTGTTTAGCATGGCTCTAGGATGATCAGACTAATTGCTATCCTAACAACAAGATGTCCACTTCTGACAGAATCTGATTGTAGGTCCATAGGCTCACAGTTTTGTAGAATGCAGTGATTCAAAAGTGAAGTGACTCAAAAACTTGACTGCCATCAGGGAAGGTACTGGTAATAATTGTACCCTAACATAGAGTGACTCTATAACTTGACTGCCATCAGGGAAGGTACTTTTAATGAATGTACCGTAACATAGAGTGACTCTATAACTTGACTGCAGTCAGGGAAGGTACTGGTTATGACTGTACCCTAACACATAGAGTGACTCAATAACTTGACTACAGTCAGGGAAGGTACTGGTAATGAATGGATCCTAACATAGAGTGACTCTATAACTTGACTGCCATCAGGGAAGGTACTGGTAATGACTGTATCCTAACATAGAGTGACTCTATAACTTGACTGCAGCCAGGGAAGGTACTGGCAATGACTGTATCCTAACATAGAGTGACACATAAAACCCTATTCATAACCAGCCTCATTCTGTCTGTGACACTGCTAATAGTCAACTATAAATGTCCCCCCAAAATATAGAAAAGAATAGAATAGAAAAGAATAAGTTACATGAAGTTTGTGCGATGCCAATTAAAACATCTAATACTATTGTTGTAATATCTTAGAATGGCAGCTAAATCAAACGTTGTTGTCAGAAGATAGCAACTTGCCTCTTTTAAGATCTCATCTGAAATAGTAGCAGTGTAAACTGAATGACTACTCTTGCTCTTGTAGGATTTTAAGGAAAGTTTGACATCATGTACTTTTATTAATACACTCATAGTCTTCAAGAGTAGAAAACTAACAACAGAGAGCAAACAAAGCAAACACTGACATTTACTGTTATATCTTAAGTGGTAAAGTACCCTGCAATGACTTACCAAAGGCCTCTCTTAAGAACACTGCCACCCACTAGGTAAAAGTGCATAGTGTAATCCTCTTCAACTGTGGGTGGTTTAATGTTGTTTAATACCCCATCCCATTCTATCATGGATACAGTTATCATTCCTACTACCAAACAATATCTCTTTGTTTATGGTTTGGCGGCCAGGTTTCTCTCGATTTGCACTCCCTTTCCTCACTCCCCTCATCCTGCAAGTTCCTCAGTTAAAGGAAGTTAAGACTTGCGCACAAAGAAACGTCTCATACCGGTAATCTGACCAAGTTTCGAATGAGTTGTAACAGAAGTGTTAAACACCACCATCGATCCCAGAAAATACACACACAGCTTTCTACGGTCGGTAATTAGACACTAGTGTACAGCCAATACATGCAGCTACGGTCAATACCCACAACACATTGTACATAGCAGCGCTGGACATCTCAGGTCCAGATAAAGATAACAAGGTATCACGTTTCATTACTGTCTGCATTTTGTAGCGACAAGAAGAAAACTTCCCTTGCAAGCAACGAAAAGTTAACTTGTTCCACAGAGCGACACGCGGTTTGGGGCAGGTCTTCACTCCCTTTAACACCCAATTCTCGTTAATTTGTCACAATGTGACGGCATCACTACAAGCACATATGAACCAATTCAATAACAGTTTCATAGGTTTAACTCTACACATCAATTTTATAAAAAATTAGACCGTTTTCATGAGATGGAATATTAAATGTCCCATCATCGTTATGCTTTAGCAGAGTTCTGCTTAGTCAAATCAATTATTTGCAGCTATTTAAGTTGATTATTTTCTTAACAATTATCTTTAACAAATTCAATGTTGTTTAACATCGTGAATCATTGTCTCTATTAACAGTTTTAAAAGTTTGAAGTAAGAAAATACGGTCACCCTGTTTATAAGCTGTTTAATTAATTAATTAATTAAAAGCACTGAAGTGTCATGAAAATATACAAGTTATCATTAACTGATTGTAGATTAAATCCTTTAGCAATGCACATGTTTTTGTCTCCGGTACAGTTCCTAAGTCGTTGATTTTGTTGAATGCAAATGTTTTGGAGCTCGGCACGGCCAGCTGTATCACGATGCCATGCTACTGTATCACACAATTTGGACCCGTAGTCTGTATTCGGACTTGTTCGGCCTCTGTTCGGTAATATGAGAACTGGACTTAACTTGGTCCACATCTGCAGCAGTGTCCGATCATGTTGCATACTCTTCTCGTGTAAGGTTATTACTCAGGACACTTAGGGATGTCTGTAGTTGAATCATTAGTCCGTTTATTTTACTATCAAGTTGGATTCTATGGAAAAATTGAAATCAGGGAGAAAAAAAACAATTACTGATTTTTGAGATTGATAATTTGACATAAACATATTTTTTCACTGATGCCTCATTCATCCTGTTCAAAATGCACCCCATGGATATTAATGGAAACAAATTGGAACTTTTTTTTAACAGAATGAAACCGCGCCTCTTCATTTTTTCTTAACATGATACAATATAAGTATCAAGGAAAGATCCACATGTATTGCGGTAGAAAATAAGAATAAACAAACGTGAGACAGGCACTCATAGTTGACAATGTTAGATACTCTGATTTTTATAATTTGATGTTTTTGAAATTTGCAGTCACCCTGGGATCTTTATTAGTAATGACTAGAGTTGAGGTGAAAGGAACACACAAGTAAAATGAATGTTTGAAGAATGAAGATGATGCAGATGAACCTTCAACAGTCTATTCTATTGTTCATCTCCCTATTGTTTGATGTTTTCAGATACAATTCAGTTCAAAGACCTCCGTCCCCCCCTCCTCATGATTTTTATAATATGTTTTGAAATTTGCAGTCACCCTGGGATCTTTTTCAGTAATGACTAGAACTGAGGTAAGGGAAAACACAAGTGAAATGAATATTTAAAGAGTGAATATGATGCAGATAAACCTTCAACAGTCTATTCTATTGTTCATTTCCCTATTGTTTGATGTTTTCAGGTACAATTAAGTTCAAAGACTCTCCAGGCCCCCCCTCCCATCACCCCTCCTGATTTTTATCATATGTTTTGAAATTTGCAGTCACCCTGGGATCTTTTTCAGTAATGACTAGAGTTGAGGTGAAAGGAACACACAAGTGAAAAGAATGTTTGAAGAGTGATAATGATGCAGATGAACCTTCAACAGTCTATTCTATTGTTCATCTCCCTATTGTTTGATGTTTTCAGATATAATTCAGTTCAGACTCTCTAGGCCCCCCCCTCTCCCCACCCCTCCAAAACAATATAGTTAATTAGTCTGCATGATATTGAAGTTAATTTGAATGATTAAGTAAACAGTGCAACAAAACAAATGTCTAGATATACTAAAATGGTCACCAAATTATGTACTTCAGAAACTAGCAAGCACATTCAAGACAGTTTGGACTAAGAGTTTATAAATGATTTTGTAACAGTATTCTTTATAAGCGTACATGTTAATATTTAAAGTGAATGAGGAGGATGAGGCAGTCTGCATGCAGTGAAGCTGGTACCATCACCGAGAGAGAGATTGATAGTACTGTGTTATGCTACACTAGTTTATAGTCCCCCTTTAAAGAGTCACCTGGGAGTGAGTGGCTGACATTTGATCTAACTGTGTGATAACATGTTAATCTACCACTGCACAGGACTGCCATTAGCCTACCATGGCATTTTATTTCTTTCTTTATATCTCAGTCATTTCCAGGTCCTTAGTGTACTTATCTCAATCTTATCTTTAAGCTATGGTACTCCGCATTGCACACTGCTTTATAACGCTTGGTTGATCACCACTCAGCTGAGGTTCCAACCGACACATGCAGATCTATTAGCTAGTTGAAGTGATCTGTAAGTGGATCTGTTAGTTTAATTACAATTACACAACAAACTTTTGAGAACCTGCTCAGGTACTAATGTGATGGATGGCTATTAATCCTAGTACCAAAAAATGATGTAAACTTGAGACATTTAGTTTTCTTCAGTTCTGTCAAAACCCTCACATTGACATAAAACAGTATTGTCAGTGAAGAAAATACAGCAAAATACAGATATTATATAGTAATTATAGAAACTTCACTACTGTTCAAGGTCAAATTTATTTCTCATATGGCATACAAAACTGAAGTATAAGTAGTAATTAATAAACTAAGGAAAGATGGCATATGGCACATAAAACGGAAGTATAAGTAGTAAAATACTGAGGAACTATGACATATTATGGACATGAGAAAAAACAATGTTGTTTATCGCAGCTAGAGACCAGGTGGTGCGAAAAGAAAAGTAGGTTTTATACACAATACCAATAAAGAAAATAAAAACATAAGTATATACATAAATACACGTCACATGTCTACATAACAGGTACTGGTATTGCTACTGTCGATAATTATGAATGAGCATAATTTAAGGCTCTTTGGAAAAGCTTGCAGGGAATTACTTGATTTAATTGTGGAAGGAAGTTTATGCCAGATGTTATAAATATACTTATTAAGCTGTAATTTACCATCGACAGTTGTATGGCGGGTCACACGGAAAAGATCGTTATTTCGCGTACCAATAGAGGGTTCAATGTCTTTAGACAAATGGATAGCATCAGCGGCTAACATACCTGGTACCATACCATAACAATACTTGAATATAATCCCACCTATGTTGTGCGAGTGAATGTCCTTAATCTTTAAGAGGTTATTTTCAAGATATAATTGATTAGTTAAAAATCTTCTAGGTTTTATTGTATTTAGTTTCAACAATCTATTCTGTAAAATTTGTAGAGAACTTAAGAAAGTAGTACATAAAGTTGAGAAGGAATTAATGAATAGTAAATTTGAATTGCTGTTTCAGTTCAAAGGGTGTTTCTAATATGAGAGAAAAATACCAATGTACTTCAGTAAGCGTTTACATTGATCATTAGTATGCATGTTGCTTCCATGATAAATTTTCATCACTAATCAATCCTAAAGATTTTGTGAAAGGTGATTTTAAAATGTCAATACAGTCCAATGAAAAACTATCATAGCAATATTTCCAAATACCACCACCTTTTTCTTGTAGAAAATAAAACAAAGTAATGGCTAAAGGAAACAATAGAAAAGAAAGAAAAAAAGAACTAGTTGCTATGAGACGACATTCATAGACTTCCTCAAGGTTTCGTTTGAAAATGCGCCCTTTAATAATACTGCCATAACAGTTTACCTACTTCCGCCATTTTAATAGGCTCTCCTGGTAGATCGCAGGAAATTTGAGCTGTGCAAGTGACTTATCCACGCTCCTTTCCTTTACCAGGCTTGGCGAATTGATTACGTAACACACAGGCTAACGTTCCAAACTTATAACCTTGAAAGGTAAAAAAAGTGGGCAGTGGCGAAAAATGAACGGCAGTCTTACTAAAGGGCGGATTTTCAAATGTTGGCTTGATAATAACATATTGTCTTCAGGATGTGATCCTTCCTTTAAGAACAAGTACAATCACATCCAACCATCGAGAAAGAAGTGTTGGGACATATGTAGAGTGCTGGTCGTCACTAGTTCAACGTAACTCTAAACGAAAGAACTACTGTTTTAACACTTTTAAGTAGTAACTGAAACTGTTGAACCAGCATCAAATGAACTTACAGTACAACAAAGGTTATTTAATTTATGACCTCACTCTGTCAGTGCTGTCTGTGTAGCTAAAAAAGTAGCTTCACATCAGTAAAACCTGAACAATCTATTCATGCAAGTGTGGCCAACATGTCTTTTACCAAACCCTGGTTATAAATGCTATCATGAAATGGGAATAACTGCAGCAAAGAACCACAACACTCCAAGCTGCTACTTCAGCTTAAATTCTACAAATTTATTTATCCCAATTGATCCTCTATAAAGACTTAACTTTGAGCATATTCATATTTCCTTCCATCTTTCAATCCACTCTAAAGTTAAGAGTACTTTAATTATTATAATTGCTTCAAACCTATCCAAAGATTATCCTCATTCCTTCTGCTTGTATCATTTGGCTGACTGTCTGAAAGTGGTTGGTATGCTACCTTCTTTGCACCCTCCTATTAAACAACATAATGTATTCATGAATTCATGAACAACAGGGTCATTTTCTTGTTTTCTCCAGGCCAGGTTTTTCATTTTTGCACAAACAGCTTCAAAAATAGAGATTCTTATCTCGAGATGCAGGTGAGTAGAAATTGATCTTTGTAATCTCGATTAAAAGCAGAGCAAGTTTTTAAACAAAGCAAAATCACGATGACGACTGTAAACTGAAGCCGAAGTCAGCAGACCACAAAATGAAGACTATAAAAATACCTGGGAAAACATGGTTTCTGGTTCCTTAAATATTAGATTATGCTGGCAAAAATAAAGTGGGGAAAAATGTGAAAAAAGTAGAGGAATAGTAATGCCTCATTTCTATGGCAATAATTAAAATACTCTTTGACTACAAAGATTCTACAGGTTATGAAAGTTTATAGTCTTTGAAGCCTGTGTGTCACATTAATGCTGCATATTCGGGACAGTTTCTTAACGAGACGACTTAATTTGTTTCGGACAACCAAACTCAGCATCGGCAGACAACTAGTTGTTAACAGTTGAAATACAACCAACATAGGGTAAGGCCTATGATCGAACTGATTGGGAATTTTTACCAGCACAAAGGTGGTGAACATTCTACTCACCAAAGCTTCACATCTCTCATACTCAGTGTACATATTGGTCAATCTAAGTCATTCTGCTACATTTTTCCTGCTGTCAAACCAGAGGGTATGCCCAGATATTCTTTAATATTGTCATATTCCACTGGCTATTCTATCCTTCACAATTGAAAACATATCACATTCTTTTAGTCTGGCCATCAACATCCCAACAGAATTGATTCCATTAGGGCCTAGTCATATTACCTTGCAGCATTTGCACACACACACACACACACACATACATACACACGCAAATACACTAAACTTTGTGGGACATCAATCTTTCTGTAATTGCACTAATATTTTGTTTTAATAATTTGGTAATTTGGCAAAGCAGCCCACCAGTTTTAACTATATGTTTTCATAGCCAGATTGAGGAGTATCCAATCATGAATGTATATTAAAATGATTTGGTCTGAATGATCCTAACTGAACAGAAAGTTTACAGACAATTACCAGTATAACTCCCCGAATATGCAAGAGAGTCAGTGGCGGAGCGTCCATACAGTCAGGGGGGGGGGCGGATGCCCCCCCTGACGGACTCAAATGGACTGCTGGCAAAATGCTCTAACGGCGGAACACCCATATAAACTTCGAGTTGTCACAAATGGCGATGACACTTATTTATTCTTCGTTTATCTGCAAATAAGCAAGGCCCGGAAAGGGTCATTTCCGGCGATCTATGGAGTATCTTTACTCAAAAATTTTCTGTACGCTCCGCGCCAAACTGTGGTG
>JAIPMN010008996.1:0-20413 GCA_020650975.1 Apostichopus californicus | reverse complement strand
ATTATGTAAAAAAAATGTGTAAAAGTAAGTTGGCCTGACGTTTCGATCCTAGCAGGATCTTTTTCAAAGGCTGAATGACAAGTAATAATAATAATGTGGATTTATACAGTGCACAAATCCGCCTTAAGTCAACAAGGCGCAATACAAAAACAAGTAACAGTAACAGAAGGGACAAAAACACACACAGAATACAGACAGGTTAATGAGCATTATGTAGCAATTATTGTGCAAAGAAACTGATTTTTTGACTATGTAGGAGGGAACCAACTGCAATCCAGTGCAGTCATCGTTATAGCTTTGACATTAGTTGTCAAGTTTGGATCTAACTGTAGAGAACTAGTCCAGATTTAACAAATTTTACCTTGAAATTTAAGCTTCTATGAACTTCAAGCAGCGTTTTGCGTTTGGTCGCCGTTTTCTACTTTTTTGACATGTCAATCGAGTTTTTTACATATATCAATCACAAAACAGCAAACTAAGATATTAGCCAAGTTTTCTCTGCCAACAACGCTAATTGGCGAGTAATTAAGGATATTTGCAGATAATGAGAAAAGTGTCCAGACAAATTCCACATCAAAAATTAATCGCATACAGTTCCCCCAAACCCACTAGTTTGAATTCAACCAATCAGAGATGCAGGTTTAGTTATGAGCCGTTGCTAAAAATAGATTCAAGACTTTGCGTTGGTACAACCAGGGAGTTGTTATGGAACTCCCTGGTATCACTGCCATATAGTCTGTTCACAAATCAAGCATGGTGTTTTATTACGTATTGGTCAATGACGTTCGTGGTGTTTAATGATTCATATTATGGGCGAGGTTTATTGGGATCCCAACGGAAAATATCTTGGAGTAAAACAAAGTTGAAAGTTGCAAATTTTTTGACTTTTATGTCACCATTTGAAGTAAGGTTTAAATAGATAAGCTAGTTATGTATGTCGTTATGGCATAGTGGAGTCAGTGAGGTTGAGAAAAATCACAGAAAAGGACGCAAAATGCTGCTTTAATGTTGTTAGAGAACAACTTGCAGCTAAACAACCACCCTTAACCACATAATTAATTTGACCGTAGATATGCATCAGGACTTAACAATTAAATTTGAGCAGTACATTTAACAGTCTGCTAGCTGTACTTCTATTTCTAGCAGCAAATCTGAATGTACCTGTCGAAGCAGGTTTTGCAACCAGTTATAGCTAGGAAAATAATTCTTTGAGTGGAATAACTAACACATGTACAAATTAAATGGATTAGATTTATAGTTGCAGAAATAGTTCTACCTGTGAAATGAGTTCCTGACTTCCTGATCATTTCACAAAGATATTGATTTGATTGAAATTGTTTTCTTTCCAGCCTCCCAGCTGCTGAGTATACTAAAGAATTTACTACCTCAGTTATAAATGGCAAAGATGTGGTGGCTAGGGTGGGATTATCCCAGATGGAGCTGCTCCGAACGGATTTACTGGCAGCTATCAAACGAAGCCAAGATCCTAAGGTAGGGTATCGGTACCACAGATTAGCATTCCTGGAAAAACACATGATAGTAGAGAAGTGCCTTGTTATGCTCACTGTCACGGATTCATTTAAGAGAGCAGTCAACAACGGCGTAAAGATGGACAGAGAGTGTATATGCGTTTCAAATGTTCAATATAATTATAAACAACAACAATAAAATTAATATCGGTTACATAGAACATAGAATCATCTTTTCTATATATATTCTTTTAAACTTTCACGTCTATTTCGTTTATGCTTCATATGGCATCTTTTCTTTCTTATGGTTCTAGTATATAATATGTGTTTCGTTGAGGGTTCTGTCAACGTTTATGGTACAAAAAATGAATGTTTTTTCTTTCTATGGCATGTCTCTATACGAGCGTCGGCCTTTTCCTTTTCTTAGTTTCACGTTCTCTTCTTTCTTCCTCGTTCAGCTTTAATTTAGCTCCTTTCCTGCCTCTTTTGCCATCTATAAAAGTACCAAAAACACCCAATTTAATTCGTAAAGTCATGAGTCAATGTTATCTCAATGAAGGTGGAAATTGGTTGATATACCGATTCCTTTTCTTTTGAACTGAAATTCTGCCTAACATTTCATAATTAAACAAGAGCAACTTACGGTTTTGCTTGTTTTCGGTTCAAGCCCGAGATGGAAAAGAGAGAGCATGTGGCTTTACGGTTCTACTTATACCCCTCATGCCGACGGAATTCCGATACTCGTTAACAATAAATGATTATGTAATGCTTAAGGATGCACAAAACCATGGCTAAATAATTAGCATCCAATTAACTAAACACGTAAAGCAATCAATAAAATACTTGAGGGGGTTATCCCAGAACGAGTTGTGACGCTTACTCATTAAACGAAGTCAAGATCCTGAGGTAGGGTATCTGTACCACAGATAAGCATTACTTGAAAAAACTGATCATAAGTTAAAAGCACCACAGAGTTGAAGCAGTCTTCCTTTGATCCCATCTCAAGAGAGTGGTCTGTGGAAAGCATTGATTGCTAAAATCACTTTGTCAGAACTATCTTCAAAAGTTTCAAATTAACCAATTAAAAGGGACATTTTTTGTGATCACCCTTGTTGACAGTGGAGTATTATTCTTGGTGAACTTTGCTGTTGCTGTCGTATTCATCCGGATAACATCGCTCCCCACGACGGTACATTAGAGGCACCAACCGGCCGCCATCTCACCTGCAATGCTCATCCAACGAATCCATCTCTCAACCTCACCAGCCACAATCTCCTGTATCCTCCAGGAAATATTCTACATATTGTCAGGAATAACCCAAAGCGAGAAGGGTATGTTTACAGATTTCACTATTTGTTTTTGTGTGTTTGACTATTTTACATTTAAATCCAGTCGTTTTGAAGTATCACATTTCAGAACTTCAAACAAACCATTCTTATAATATACTAAAGCTGAGGTAAGTATCATGTACTACAGCATGCTCAGTGCTGCCCTGGCCAAGCCATGAATATTTGATAGCTGTCTTAAAGGCATTGAAGACTCGCCCCAAACCGCATGCGGCCATCTGAAAAAGTTAACTTTCTGTTGCTTGCAAGTGACATTTTGTTCGTGTCGCTACAAAATGCACACAGTAATGAAACGTGATACCTTGTTTTCTTTAGCTGGACCTGAGATGCCCATCGCTGTATCGTTTATACACTGTGCTGTGGGTATTGACCGCAGCTGTATGTACTGACTGTACACTAGTGTCTAATTACCGATGGTAGCAAGCTGTGTGTGTATTTTCTGGGATCGATGGTGGTGTCTACCACTTCTGTTACACCTCATTCGAAACTAGGTCAGATTACCGGCATGAGACGTTCCTTTTTGCGCGAGTCTTCACACCCTTTAATATAAAGACAAGCTAGATAATGGAATGTCTACCTTTAAGAATTTTTACCTATTTGCTTTAATTTAATTTTTGTTTCATTTTACATCAGCTTGGACAAGAAGTCTGTTGGTTATTATGCAATATGGAGGGACCAAACAGATTTCCAAGAAGTATTAATATCTCCAGTGATTGTTGATGATCATATGCCAAAAGGAATGCAGAAAGCATTAAATAAGGTGAACATCTTTGTAATCAATTATATCTTTGAATATTTACAAAAGCACTATTGGATTTTTAGCATATGAAGTTTGCATATTGAAATTTTACTTCAGTTCTTAATATGTGAGCAGATTATCCGGTTTGATATCCAGCATGCACAGCTAGTAGATATGATTGACCATTGAAATAGGTAGATATGACTGGACATTGCACTCGGTACACATGATTGGACATTGAACTAGGTAGATATGATTGGACATTGAACTAGATAGATATGTGCGGACATTGAACTAGGTAGACATGATTGACCATTGAAATAGGTAGATATGATTGGACATTGAGCTAGGTAGATATGATTGGACATTGAACTAGGTAGATATGATTGGACAATGAACTAGGAAGATATGATTGGACATTGAACTAGGTAGATATGATTGGACATTGAACTAGGTAGATATGATTGGACATTGAACTAGATAGACATGATTGGACATTGAACTAGGTAGATATGATTGGACATTGAACTAGGTAGATATGATAGAACAATGAACTAGGTAGATATGATTGGACATTGAACTAGGTAGACATGATTGGACATTGAACTAGGTAGACATGATTGGACATTGAACTAGATAGACATGATTGGACATTGAATTAGGTAGACATGATTGGACATTGAACTAGGTAGATATGATTGGACATTGAACTAGGTAGATATGATTGGACATTGAACTAGGTAGATATGATTGGACATTGAACTAGGTAGATATGATAGAACAATGAACTAGGTAGATATGATTGGACATTGAACTAGGTAGACATGATTGGACATTGAACTAGGTAGACATGATTGGACATTGAACTAGATAGACATGATTGGAAATTGAATTAGGTAGACATGATTGGACATTGAACTAGGTAGATATGATTGGACAATAAACTAGGTAGATATGATTGGACATTGAATTAGGTAGACATGATTGGACATTGAATTAGGTAGACATGATTGGACATTGAACTAGGTAGACATGATTGGACATTGAACTAGGCAGATATGATTGGACATTGAACTAGGTAGATATGATTGGACATTGAACTAGGTAGATATGATTGGACATTGAACTAGGTAGACATGATTGGACATTGAACTAGGTAGATATGATTGGACAATGAACTAGGTAGATATGATTGGACATTGAACTAGGTAGATATGATTGGACATTGAACTAGATAGATATGATTGGACATTGAACTAGGTAGACATGATTGGACATTTACCTAGGTAGACATGATTGGACGATTGGACATTGAACTAGGTAGACATGATTGGACATTGAACTAGGTAGACATGATTGGACATTTACCTAGGTAGACATGATTGGACGATTGGACATTGAACTAGGTAGACATGATTGGACATTGAACTAGGCAGACATGATTGGACATTGAACTAGGTAGATATGATTGGATATTGAAACAAGTTTTATGATTTTAGTAACAAAATATGAGCAGGATAACTGGCCTGTGTGTTCTTCCTCTGTGGGTTCCTTGGTGTGGATTTGATGGGATTATCCCTCCTTATCCTCACTCCAGTTTATCTAAGTCTGTTTTGAAGTTATGTTGTAAGACATGGAATGTTTCTTTGCTATTTGGAGTTGCTTTGCCCCAAATATTCACATTCTTGATATTTCTTACTTTTTAAAAGTTAAAAATTATATTTTTTTATTATTACAGGCATTGCACTTATTTCTCTACTTTCCTTCTTCAGTGTGTTGAGTTCAGTAAGCTCCGTAAGGCTCCCACCTGGGCCAACAAAATTGTGTCTCGTCTTTGCGTCATTGGGGAGGATGTTACCAATGAACCATCACATTCCAGTGGATCCCCACCATCCTCTTGTCTACAGATGCACCCCATACCAGAATCGACAGAAACAAAGACAGATGAGAGGCACATATCATCTCATTCGTCTTCATTACCTAATGCATATTCTGGACCGCAAGCTGATAATTCTTTGAAACTTTACTCTGGCCAACAAAAAACCTCCACTTCTGATTATGCAAGTCCAGGGTCAACTCTACAGAGAGGTTCTGGATCCATTAATTCAAGTAGATTTGCATCTCATGCATATGCATCCAGACCAGGTGTCGTATCAAGGAGATCCTGGGGACCAGGAAACGAAGATCTGTATCTCTTTGAGAGTGACTCCACGTTAGTATCTCCGTGTAGGAAGTGTGCCCAGGCTGAGGTAGAAAGACGTAGGAGGCAAAGATTAGCGAGCGAGGAATCAAACAAGTCTGCACCAATGGCTAGCGTTGAGTCTTTGACCAGCATAGACACAGAGAGCAGCAGCGCTAGAGGATCCCTGGATATACCAGAGGAGAAGGCTAAGAACCGATTAAGTACTCATTCTGAAGGCTACTGTTACTTTGTCTTCCACGACATGGATGAAACCGAAATCTTCCCAGATCCAAAGCCTGGCAACTCTTTTGTGACAAACGCTGTGATAGAATCGAACAAGCGAATGTCCTGGGACGATTCAAAGAACATCTCTCCGACTCTGCATCTGAAGAGACCCGAGAGTACTCAATTGGTGGACAGGTTCGGCAATGTCAAAGGTCGCACATCTGTCAGGGATAGGTACACTTTAACATACGACAATGGTCGGAACTCTCCACATACATCAGAATCTCAGGACGAAACGCCAAAACTTAGACGTGAGTTTAAGTCAGTGAACTGTAATGGAAAATGCTCTTGTCAATTGTCTATAATTTCTCAGGCAGCTTTCCATTGTTCATTTACTTTGTATAAGTAAAGTGTGATGGATTTACATAGTATTGTGACATTTCCTTTGGTCAGTCAGAGTTCTGGGGAAGAATGTTTGAAGGGGGAGGGGAGGGTAGGGGAGGGAAGTGGTATGGGGTAATAAGCCCCCCCCCTTTCCCTTAATGTGAATGATCACTTTTCTTGTGTTCTCTTTTCATCATTTCTTATTCACTGATGGATGTGTGTATCTACAGGAGAGGATAGGGGAGTGGGAAGGAGTGACCTACAAAGAGCAACAGGCTCCCATCCCTTTATACTTTGACTGTCTAAAACCTCCCAATAAAATGAGAAATGATTTATAGTGGGAACTTCTGTCTGTGGAGTAGGAGAGGACAAGAGACAGTTAGGGTGGGGATTGGGGGCGAGGGGGGGGGGAGGTAGTTGAAGTTGAGGGCTTGTCAAGTCAGCTTGAGAAATTCCCCTGAGTGTTCTCATATACTTTTTACTCCTGCTTCTTCTCAATCTTGCTTTTGTTTCTTTGTTTTGTTCAGGTTATGATATGGATCCAGTGAGTAGTGGGAGTTCCAGCCCACACCTCAAAGGTTTCATTCGGTATTGTCCCGTTTCCTCAAGCACAGAAGATTCCGATGACACCCTCTTCAATGAGGACACCGACGAAGACCAACCGCTAGACAGAATTAACTTAGAAGAATCCCTCAGCGGTGGGAGAAAGAAGCCTAAAATATCCACTCCAAGAACTTCTTCGAAGTTTCCTCCCTTAAAGTTTTGATGTATTATCCAAGAATAAAGTCATATCTAGATTGAAAGGTGATTTCATCTCATATGTCTCTTGAAAAAAAATCTGAACGCTCTTGCCGAGACTTGACAACAACATGGCTGTTGGAATACCTTGTCTTCCTCCCTCGGGCTTCCTAAGGGTTTGTCTGATATCTGGGTTTAGGTAGGAAACTACAAATCAATAGCCTTGAAGTTAAAGCTCTTGTGATACGTAGACTGTCATGTAGCAATGATGTGTAGTTCAGGTTACCGTATCCTAACCCTCAGTGAGGCTCTTGTGATATGTAGACTGTCATGTAGCAATGATGTGAAGTTCAAGCTAACGTATCCTAACTCTCAGTGAGGTTCTTGTGATATGTAGATTGTCATGTAGCAATGATATGTATTACTACGCTAACTCTCAGTGAGGACACTCGCTAGTATGAATGAATGAGTGGAAGACATGTATAATTATATGTTGTCTACTGTAAGTTATCTACTGTGGTGTCTAAAACACATGGGTATTAGGAGACAGTGTGTAGAACTTCATGCTACAGGTCTATGTATGAGGTTGATGTGTACAGGACAACAGTGTGAAGAACTTCATGCTACAGGTCTATGTATGAGGTTGATGTGTACAGGACGACAGTGTGAAGAACTTCATGCTACAGGTCTATGTATGAGGTTGATGTGTACAGGATGACAGTGTGAAGAACTTCATGCTACAGGTCTATGTATGAGGTTGATGTGTACAGGACAACAGTGTGAAGAACTTCATGCTACAGGTCTATGTATGAGGTTGATGTGTACAGGACAACAGTGTGAAGAACTTCATGCTACAGGTCCATGTATGAGGTTGATGGTCATCTAGAAATCTAAAGTGACTGAAAACATGTCAACTATGAAGGAGTTGTAGTTATAACATGTTCAGCATCCATTTAAACCAAATAAGTCTTGGTAGTTCTATTTGCCGATAATTCAAGCAGTGATTGGTAACAAAAACAATGCTTTAGCATACAAATCTGATAAATGTTATAGAAAATGTCTTAAGTGTGGCAGTTCTTTCCCTTAAGGCTGTCAGGTTTCTCATCTTTTGGGTGCTCAATTCTCTTGCACCAAAGAGTTAATTTCAATTGACATTTTGTGGTTTGTTTTTTCCTTATTTCAGTTGAATTGAATTTGAGGCTATACAAATTTGAACTTCCAGGACTTTTGTTGTAACATTTGTTGTTTGTAACATAACTCCTTTGTTGTAAAACTATCAATTTAAGTTTAAAATTTTATGCTGATATCAAATTAAAAATTATTTTTGATATGACCATTCATCATCTCAGGAAAAATGCAAGTTGATAATATATTTTGGGATTCTTCAAAACTTACAAATTTAATTGACTATTGCTGATAGTTATAAATCTTCTAGAAACGCAGTCATACAATGTTCAAATTAGAAAGTTATTGTTTGATGTTTATAAATAACTTCTAGTACTACAATAATTACTCTATTCTCTTTCCAGCTCTAACATCGAGCACTGAATAATCATAAAGTTGATGGAAGATCTTTTCTTCTACCTGTGACATATAAAGAAATGATTTTTTTCTTCACGAATGTGTGACTTGTCATCAGTGATATAGATGGCCAATCATCAATGCCACGGAAAGTTATAGGAGGAGGTACTTTGTAGCTTACTACTATTCATGAATTGATTGAAATCTTTCCAAAATGGCAAAAATAAAAATTGATTATTATAATCCAAGTAAATGATCTTTTTTTCAGTGTAACATTTACCTACCATGTTGCCCACACAGAAGGGCTTGGATGTCTCATTCCTGGCAGTAGTGACATCATTGTTACTTGTATCAGGATTAAAGTGTAATTGTGTAGGCCACGCTTGTGGCACCAAGTAACTTGTAAAAATGGTTTCAACTAGTTTTAATGTAGGAAATGTTACCAGTTTCTGTGACTTTTGGGTCAAGATTGATAGAATCTAAGTAAGTAAAGATAAATTCAATCATTTGAAAATACTTTAAAATATAGTTTTTGTGAAGATATTTTTAAGGTTAGGTTTTTGTTTGTTTAGCTATAATTGACATGATTGGATACCATTCTAAATCTCCTAAGATTGACGTGTATTCTGATTTTTTACATTTGTTTGTCTGCCAGGATGTGTCATGAAGAATGTTTCCCATGTATTACATTTTCAAGTCACTAAATGGACCAATCAAAGTATTGAATGAAAAGCTACTAACCCTTTTCATGTGCTAATATTTCATATATTACAAATTTGAAAAAAAAAATGTTTCAGATTTTGATCACAAATTTACTGGCTTTCCTGTTTATGGTATCTTTCAATCTCTACTGAAATTATTGTTTCATTTTACACATAATTTGTCTTTTGAAATTTTACTTTTTTTACCTTTTTTTCCCTGTTTGCCCTTAATGTGCACGAATGGTTGGATAGGGGAGAGGGTGAAATGTGGTCAGGTTTGATGAGCAGCCAATGTAATGTGTGATAATGATCATGCAACAAAAATGTTTTATGTTGGAATTATGGATGGTTCGCCAAAGTATTCTATTGGGTATAAATAATGATAAATCATGGGATACTAATTTTGAAGATTACTGAATATGCATGAGGTAAATTTTAAGCAAATATAAGGTAAAAGAATGGTTGTAACATTTTAACTGAAATATTCTTACTAGAGAATGCTTCAGTTTTCGAACAAAGAAGGATTAGTAAGTTGTACAGTGATAAAGAGAAATATGTTTGGAGTTGTTTCCAAAACTGCCAACTATTTTCATTATTTCTGAATATAGTATTTTACAAAATGGAGTATTTTAATCATATTTTAGTATCTATGTAAGCGTATCATATCTCATAAATACTGTAATAATATTCAAATTTAATTACTTCATAGTTTTATATCAATTCATAAATTTTATACAGCTGTTGTCTTACTCTATATCACAGTAAGGATTGTACACAGATTAAAAGAAAGTCTGGTAGGGCAATCATAGCCACCTGCAACCTCAATGAGAAGGTAAGATAAATATGATATTAACGCTTCTCGGCCTTTTGGCTAAGATCATATGTAGTATCTGTTCCCTTTCGATGGGAGAATGTGATGCACACCTGACGATGATCACACAGTCACAGTCCCGATGCACGATGACTGGGGTTGAGAGCGGATCAGTCGTTCAGTAGTTTGATTTTACTTGCCCAGGTTCATTCCTGGGTGACTTTTCTTCAAAAGTATGATATTATTAACGTATTCTTTATCAAAAGTAATGACAGGTATCAATTCCTTGCCTGAAACAACATGCTGTGCCACTTTTGTCTCAGTTTCTTGGCAATTGTAAAATGTCAGAACTTATAAATAGTGCATGCAATGCTCCTTAGAAACCCAATCTGTTATAGATTGGGTCTCTTCCTTATCTACTTGAAAACAGTGATACATGTTTACTAAACATTTTAAAGATAAATATCATAGAATATGTTCAAGATATGGTCTCAGATTCACAGTAAAAATGAATCTAACAAGATTTTATTATTTTATTATTTCGATTTTCCTGGCTTGGTGGGTGTAATTATCTCAGTCCCAGTATCTGATGCAAGCTCTTTACATGATTTGAATTTGATTAGTGGTGAGTTTAAGAATAATGCAAATATTATAATGTACGATATATATCCTAAAGGGAGTAACCAGGTGTTCATATTCATTGTACGTTTCGTAGCTTATGTTTTCTTAACCGATGTAAACCATTTGATAAGGATTGACATGTTAATTCTTTGTACTTTTTAAACATATTCTGGGTGTCAAACTCATACACAAGGACCTGTTTATGATATGTAATTATCATATTACTATTATAAACATATCAATTTACATCTCAGAAACCCACATATACTATAGGGCTGTTATATATTGTTAAATTACCATGACGACCTTTGTATAAAGGTAAGTTAAAACTCACTCTAGCATTTTTAAGGGTCGGTGGCTTGGATATTTAAATATCCTGTGTTAGTGTAGGGGGTGGATGAGGGCTGTGAAGGGGCCACTTCGGATTCCAATGAGTCTCATTACTTAGTGATATCTTAAAATGAACTGACCATACATATATATATGTATGGTGTTATGCAACTTGGCTTTCCAGATTTAAATGTTGCCCTGTTAGCATCATAAAACAATGACCGTTTCTCCTTGGAATCTACTTGCTATGTAAATAATTGTTTGATCTGTTCATATTTGTTTACCTGGCCTACCACAAATCATGTATTTTTCTCCTTTTATATATTTTACAATTTCTATTAACATTTTTTAAGTAGAATGAATGCATAGTTTGTAGTTTATACCTATATCAGCCAAATCTTGTGTAATTTAACACAAAGTCTTTTTTCTTTATTTTTTATCATTCAATATGACTGTGCAATTGTTTGGTATGTAGTTTGTTATTTTGTATATATTGTATTCTGATCAGTCAATTCTTACACTACTGCTGCTAATTTTGTATCTGAGCAGCTCCTGTAACCAACTTTGAGACAAGTGGATTGTGTATCATTATTATAATACAGTGACACCGTGTCGAGATGTTGGTATCATCACCATGGTAACAGTGTGCTTTGAATGAAGAGAATATGGAATAAAGTACTAAATATTCTACCATTAACACCTGTCCTTTCGTCTTGATTCCTGCGTAAAGACTGCTACACCAATAAATGTGATTAAAGACAAAAGGCATTATATCCTATTATTGCAACCAACTGAAAGAAATTAACATTAATTAATATGCTGAGTAATGATCAGTTGTTGTAAACACAACCAGTTTGATAAATGTGAATTATGTTGTGAGAAAGTTTTGGTTCGTGAAAGGTTGAGCTATTGATCAAGTCAGTAAGAGGCCTACCTCAGACCCTAGCCTTACCCACTTATGGAATATGATGGTCGAAGTGGAACTATTTATCCAAGTTAACCAGTAAAAGAACGCTTTCCTATGATAGGTTCCTGTGTTCTCCACTGTGAGTGTAATGATGGTAGTTGAAAATACAAGAGAGAAAAGTTCACAAAAAGGAGAGTGTGTAACACATTGTTATACAGTTGCTTTATAATATATTAATTCTTTTTTCAGATTATTGGCATGCAGGAAAGGTTTACAGAAAGTTTGAAAGTAGATAATTTCAAGCAAAAATATACACAGTGTCATTACATATATAGTAATGACCATTCTTGATTATGAAGGTTAAGGAATGAAATATTAAAATATGGATGAAAGCTATTTATGTAGAGCAGCTGATTAGGAAAAAAAAACATTTGCATAGGATGTAAGAAATTTTATAGTAACATAGCAACCATATTAAGCTCAAGGTGAGGTTTACAAACAACAGTGTTAATGTTTGTAATTGTAACATTTCCCATCAAACCAGTACATGCATGAACATAAACAATGTTAGCTCACAATGCCCAGAAAATAAGTTCCCATTTTGGAAAAAAGTTTGAAAAACACACAGACCCTACAAAACTTTCATAGCTTAATGTGCATGTAAAACGCTGACTGGATATAGGTAATGTCATCAGAATGATTACCAGCTGATTGCACCATCTTGTGTGTACATACTGTGACATTAATGTGACACTACTGTTTCCAACATGTTATATTGCATGGTGGAAAATGTCGTTACCCAACACAACTATCTGTCTTTATATTAGATTACAAAAACAGATCATTTATCCGATTATGTTGTTAAATCTGGGTAAAATGCAAAGTGTACCCGAGTAATTTACATCCACACATCTCGTACAAAGTAAATCAAGTTGGTATGCGATGGGGAAGTGTAGGGTTTGGGGGGGGGGGGAGATGGTGAAGGTAGAAGATCCTAATTCTGTAATCTAAATATTTAAAAACGCCTTTGTGTCATAATGCTATATACCTGTGTAGCACAGTTGGATTTTAAGTCCAATAGAAACATGCTACTTTAGCCTGTAAGTGGGTTTTCAGCCCATCTCGTTACTAAAACAAACAGAATCTAGTTTGAAACTGATTTAATATGCCAATGGTTGCAGCTCCCTTCATTATCGATTGAGACTTAATTGTGAATAATTCAGTCAGTTTTATTTATTCTCACTACATTCAAAATATTTGTAGAATTTAAAATTGTGTCATAAATCTGAATTACAGATTGAGCTGTTTGGTGGTCGATGTCTTCTGACAGAATCGATTCGCCTCAGTATCTTTGTCTGAAATTATCTCTGAAATTTATCAAAACAGATTGATTGAGTTTGCTCTAGTTGAACACTTAAACAGTCATTGTTTTAGTCCTTGTTGCATATAATATTCAGCACAAACCACCTGTGAGCTTTCATTTACATACAAGCATGCTTCATCGACATTTATACCTTGTTAGTCAAAGCAACATTTGGGGTTTCATTTTCAAAAAAGAATGTTGGTAATTTTTAAGGTATCATATGTAATAAGCATTCATGCATTTCACATTGAATCCAATATAAAAATATGAATTTTTATCGTGACACAAGGTGTGACTCACAAAGCTGAACGCTGCATTAAAGGAGCTTACAGTATGTTATTGGAAAATTTGAGTGCTCCTTTAACATACATTTCCTTCTTTTATCTCTAACTCAGACTTATTCTTTAGTAGTACATGGACCAAATTGTAGTGCCCTTGCTCCTTAACTACATTTTAAGTTGTTCATTAACTTACGAATTAAATTTAGTAAAGAAGAAGATTTTTGCACCTAATTTAATATAAAACAATCATTATAAAATGTGTAATGTCAATCTTATGAATGTATAATGTAAGTAATCAGATAGTAACTAATTTTAAAATAGCATTTTTCAACCAAATTTACAAAGTAACATCACCCAAACCTGGATGTAGCACACATCATGAATAATTAATTGCCGTTATTTAGAAGACATAATGAATTTTACAAGCTGATTATTTCATAGGAAAGGCTTTGCACGAATAGTTAGTAAAGGACTAATAGAGGTATTTGGATATTAAATCACATGGTTTTACTATGAAATTCAACAGTATAGACATTGCACAGACAAACAAAATATTTGGACAAGCATTTACAGATCAAAGCATCTTATGAGAGGAAAATTAATGAAGACAATCGCACCGACAGGATTAATTTTGAAAGGAATCGATAAAAGTTGAAAGAAAAACGAGAGGACTGCGTAAGAGGCTGGTGTTTGGCAGTTATACACTAGCCATGACTTGTGGAACAGGGTTAAAGGTCACTGATTTCTTGGCATCGTGGGTGTGGTCGTCGTAATAACGGTCTCGTGCTTTGATGCTCCTGTGTGACAAAATAAATGAATAAAGATTGTCAGTGTTAAAATGTAGCAGAAGTTCACCTGGAATTTACAAATGAAAACCACTTTTTGGTCAAAATATAGACATCACTGTTTAGAAGCTCCTTGGATATTTGGGCCTGCAAATTGTTGCTTCGCTGAACAAAAACTTAGAACTCCATTTTGTGTAATATTTATGTAATTAGTGTCAGTTTTATAAAATTACAAATTTTATTCATAATCTGTAATGGAATGCAATTAGTGAAACTTAAGAGCCCACATAAGAACTGATATAGGGATATTACATAACCGAGGGTATACTTCATATGTCTGAATAAAGTTGTTCATGATGACCTACATGCCATCTGACCTGAGAGTTTTAACAAATTTGCAAACTAAGTTAAACTATTGCATTATGGGTTTTTTACTCAATCAACATTTTGAGGAAACAATAACTAAAAACTTGGAAAATTGGTCATGTGCATTCCTTCTAACTCACTGCTATAATACCAGTCCCCTACGACTACCTCTCTCAGACCCCCACCCCCTCTCCCTTCCCCTGAATATAAGATTTATCATGTCTTTGGTTTTACAAAATTGGTGATTGATTGCAGTTATCAGATACCATAAATATCTGACCCCCTCCCCTTCCCCTCAACTTAATTTAAGGTTATCATGTCCTTGGTTTTATCAAATTGGTGACTGATTGCAGTTATCAGATATAATGAATAATATCTGTTTGGTTTAGTTACCTGGCAACATAGGGATGTAGTCTGCGTAGTTGGTCTGTAGTGTTCAGCTCTGGACCAAAGGAGTGGACAGCTGTACTCTTTGTGAATCCATCAGGAAGTTGATCCTGGATCGTACCAAATGTCCTACCTGCTCTGGCCTTACCCTTCGGGTTCATATCATAGAATCTACAGACAAAACACACAAGGTTACTCATGATGAGGTGATGATAAACAAATTCAGCGATAATAGTAGATGTGACACATTGGTAGATATGTCTCTCATACTACTATAGAATGCTCTAATTAAGGACAACAATTACATGTTCCTGGTTAACATAGACTGCAAGGTTGTATACATTATAGACAACAGAGGTATCAAGGTCCACATTGGGTCCCAGAGACAATAATGTCACCAGGGCCTCCTATGTTGTACACAGTATAGATCATTTTAATAACAACAGAGGCATCAAGGTCCACATTGGTTCCCAGAGACAATTATCTCACCAGGGCATTGTAATTTTACTCTCCTCATCTCCTTAAGTATATTATAAAAAGGGGGTACACACTATAATATATTCTTTATATCATATTTTGGCTGGAGCCCCTCCTCATTTTCTAGGGCCCCCTTATTGATCCCCTGACATTCCATATCTTATCAGCTCTGCACAACATCATATCACATTCAGTGTACGTAGCATACATTTGTCAATCTTTATATCCCCAATTGGGATTTGAAGTTAAGTTTGTTAACATCAAATTGCTGGGTGAAAGGAACAGATAAAGGTAAGCCTACTGCAAATGCCAGTAGGGTATAATCAAATTATTAACCACATACAATATGATATTTACCTTGTATCATAATGGGTTATCCATCTATAAGGCTCAGTGGGTATCTGGACCTGTGGCTTATCATTGTTGTCACTGTAGCCTGATAATTCCTGTCGAAATGAAAGAATTTAATTAATGCTACTGCTAAAATTGTAATTCTCCTTAATTAAACTAGATAAAAAATAATTATCTAATGGTATAAACAAAACAACAAGAAGACATAATTATCCAGCAACTGCAGGGTACAGATGCAAACTTAGGGCATACTAAGGGAGGTACTTTGAATATATGGTAGGTTGGAGTGCGGGGGGGGGGGGGGGAGGGGTGTATTAACTGGCATAGTACCCCTAAACCCCAATTTTTTTTAGCTAGGTCAAATAAGCAATGAACTGTTAGAAAGTTCAACTTTTATGAGGAAGTCTTTTATGATAATTCCAAACCTGCTTTACTACATTGAAGAGTGTTTCACTTTACAAAGAATCTGAGTTAACTCTTTGTGAAGTTGAAATAGTTCATCTTGGTATGTTTGATTACTGCAAATTGTGTTTGCTATGTCACAGCTGCTGTGTATCCTATATACTTGCACCTACATTATACATTAGCTTCTTGTGTTATTGTCACCAAAGACGTTCAATATTTGACGAAAATCCCAAAAACATTCCACAGTAATGTCAACAAGTAGGAGATCAAAACTGCCATATTGTACTTTTAGTAGACAATGGTAGACTTCATGGCTGGCATTATCAATTAATAGTAAGGTTTGCCTGAGATATATAACACAGTGCTGACTTCATCTTGTCATGCAATATAGAGATACTTTTACAAAGTTATGTAATACAACGCTGTCTTAATGTTACTAAAATGATGCTTTTATATTGTTTGTATACAGTGTGGCTTTTATGATGATGTTATGCAGCACTGCTTGAATATGGTTACAGTGTAATACGGTACTGCTTGAATATGGTTACTGTGTCATACAGTACTGTTTGTTATGTAACTAAGACCACAACCTATTGCTCAATCCATTACTGTAATAATTGCAAACATAATAATAACAAAACCTTGCTGCCTAATCCATTACTGTAATATTAGCAAACATAATGATAACACACCTTGCTGGTCAATCCATTACTGTAATATTAGCAAACATAATGATAACACACCTTGCTGGTCAATCCATTACTGTAATAATTGCAAACATAATGATAACAAACCTTGCTGCCCACGTAATATCTCTGCAACCTTTGGCTTTCCGAAGGCGATGGTCTTTGTTCTCCTTGGAAAGATTTACTGGTGATTGTCGAGTGGTTGTTTGGGTTCGTCATGTTCAGATATTCGGCAGGGTCCAGCTTCTTAGTCCTCTCACCTACAGCTGAGGGCACTTCCCCTAACTTGGTGTAGGCCTGATTCAAAAAATATTAACAACATTTATAAAAGTTATGAAGAAAACAAAATTAAATAACAATACTTGCAAACTTTGGAGAAAATACTAACCCTTTAAAATTTCTATGACAGGATCATCTATCGAGTAAATAGTCAAAATGGTAAATGAATTTACCATATTAGTTTAGTTGTTCTATCTAGTAGTGGGAAGAGACGTTGTGAAATGGGGGTTGAGAAGTGGTGGTGGGGTGGGGATGTGGGGATGTGGGGGTGGGGATGTGGATGTGGTGGTAGGGTGGGGCAGTTTGGTCCCTTTGAAGTAATTTGTGATAATGTGGATCATTTTGAAGAGAAACCTTTAACAATACTGCTGTAATCCAATAATCAAGCTTCCTTGTCAAACATCAATTTTTCTGCATGTGTTTCAACAGACATTTTAAACTCATGTCAGCTTTTTGTTAACTTAAAAACTAAATTTTCTTCTTGGCATCCCTGTCTGTAAGAAGTTCTGTAGGAAGCGAAAACATATGAATATTTATAATATATAGCTTTATGAGCCGTTTGTGATGTCGGTTTTGATATTTCTCAAAACCAGACCGTGGGGAAGAGATTAACATACTAGTGTATTTACGTGGATAGCCAATTAAGTCTCATTTCAAACAAAACAGAGTTACGTATTTTGAACTTCTCTGATTAATGGATATTTAATTATTTAATTGATGGGATATTAAATGTCAATTGACTTAAGTAAAACTATAATATAACATAATTACTGAGGTTAAAGGAGTGATTGTTAGTTAAGGAGGTGGTGATCAGTTTCGACTTACATCTCCCATTACTCTGTTGACATATAATGGTTTGGCTTTCTCATGAGTGAATCCTGTGTCCCTGACAGATCGGCTGGTGATCACTGGTAACTTCTCATCTCCCTAATTATAATTAAAATGAGAAGGTTTTGATTAATTATGAACATATTATGATTACTTAATCCATCATATTGATTCAATAAATAAAGACTGTATGCAGAATAGAATAATACATGCGAGTCTTTAGTGTTTGACAATCCCACGCATATATATTTATAGCAAAATAAATAAATAGAACAAGGCAATTAACAACAAGCCTTTGTTTGCAAAGAGACTGTGGAATACCCTGTAGATTGTGCAAGTATGTTTGATATTATATCATGTTGTGGATTCCATATCTAAATTTACAATACATTTTATTCAGGCTCATACTGATGTACTTGTAAAAGGAACTGATTTAATTTATCTAGCAGTGAGGAAAGTTACATCTTACGTTTATGAATTCTGAGGGCAAGTACTGAAGTACTTGTTAAGGAACTGATTTACTTTATCTAGTTACAAAAGTTACAACTTACATTCATGAATTCTGAGGGCAAGTATGCTGTCTTCATGACACTGACCCCAGTAGGTCGATAGGTGAAGAAACCCTGAAATGTGAAAGAGATAAAAAGTTGAGAAATATTTTCAATAATTATAATATAAAATATATATCATGAAATAAAATATTTTTCTCCCACATTTGTGGTCGATTAATTTTGCACTGAAATTGTTTTGTTTGTTAGAAATATTAAACAAATTAATATATCAGACCTACTTACCATGTTTGTGAAAAACAGATATGTGGTAGTAACCATTTAAATCTAAGTCAATCTTTATCTTCTGACACTTGTACAAAGTACTAACGTGTGCTGATACATATGCATAAAAGGAGATGATAACATACTGCGAATATAACAGACCTCTTTAATTTACTTCACAACCCTATATTTATAATCACATTATAATTATTTTTTTATAATTATTATAATTTTGACAAACTAAAAAACATAAACAATGAATTAAAACTAATCCAAATGGACTAAACTAAATGATTCATATTGTTAATCTCATGTGAACTTATTCTTTAAACAATGCCAATTGTTGTCAAAGCAGGAAAAAGGGAATTTCCCTAATTCTCCCTTCCTTTACATTCTTGTAATAATTTCATAAGGAATGATAATTAACTCTTTGTGAGGGATATCTCATATAGGCACTTTATGTTAGTTCATTATGCAGACCAATTAGTAAAGCGTGAAACTTACCGGGTATTCATTCTTATGAGGAGAGCCCGGATGGAATGTAATGGGTTCAATGTTGTATGCGTGAGTGTATCCTGACCCTTGCTTTGGTCCGATGGTCTTTGTAGAGGTGTCCACTAAAGAAAATAAAAAGCAAGAAAAATAATTTAAATTCTCTAAAAATATTTAAAAAAGCTGTTGTTTTTGTTGTTTTACTTACAGTCAGTTCAGTAAAGTAAGCAGCTTATGAAAGAGTTACAAATACATTTGTCTTTTTAATGAGATTTATACTGACTATCAACTGAGAGGTTATAATGTAATATAGGAAAACAATTAAGCGATGTTGTTAATCATTTTAGAGTGTTATATTCAATATTTCACCATGGGTGGCTGAGCTACATCCATGAAAAAGGGAGAATATATGATGCAAGCCACTGGAAGAGGCTCTTGTATGGCAGTGTCTACAATATGAAGAGTTTTATATTTAAACTGGAAATGCTATTTATGTGACATGAGGTATTAATTTATACTATATATAGTAACAGTTATAATATGGAAACAGGGGTCAAAAGCCAACAACCAGTGTCTCATAGCTGTGAGCTTATGTATGCCAGAATTTTTTATTGCCATCAAATATTTATAGCACCTGTGTGTAATACAACATATGAGGTATAAAACTGAACATTAAATGCAGGGATCATTTGAATACCGATGAGGAAGTTCTTCTTGAAAGTGCTAAGGTTGAGGAATGAAGCCATCTGTGCTACCTCGGTCAGGACTATAGATTTGTCATAGCTCTTCTACATACAGAACTGGCCTGCTATCAAGACCTGCTGGGGAACCCACAATTAAGGTTCCAAGATAAGCGTATTACAAGTCTGCTGAAATTGGGCGATGTTTAAACAAATGGAGAACTATGGTAGAGAACCATCAAAAATGGAAGCAGCTGGTTCATTATTCTTGTTATAATGTTATATA
>JAIPMN010008995.1:2165-30204 GCA_020650975.1 Apostichopus californicus | reverse complement strand
AAATATATATATAGCCTTACCTTGCCTCTGGGTCGAATCCATCCTTGGTAGTCCACGTTGCCTCTCTTCTCTTCCAAGTAGTATTGGATCCAGTTATGGAAACCAATCACCTCATCTGTCCCTCCTCTACACTCACCTACAAAAACATGCTCAAACCCTGAAGAGTCTGCTTGCCTGAATGGTAAAAAAAAAATTAAAAAAAATATTAACTTGATTTTTTTACCCGAACCCTAAAACTTCCGTTTTAAAGAATTAAAAAAGCTGACAAAGAAACCAATATACAGCTGGTCTGGGCATTATCAATTATCTAACATCAATAGTTGCTTCTGCTACTAAATCCATGCACACACTTTTCCAGTACAGAAATGTGTACATTTGGTCCGCACCAAGAATTATGTAAAATTGGCTTCTTTTAGACTTCTGCGGGAAATTAACATCATATATGATATATGTTTTTTCCACAGGTTCAAAAAACAACATTTTTATAATATCAAATATTATCTCCAGGTGTATACCTATGCTACTCTTTGTACAATTGAAACGTGTGTCCTTTCCCCACAGTACAGCAATCGCATAACATGGCCCCAAAATATTTAGGAGTGGGGGGATTTTATGGTAAGACTAAGATGTTGATATGCATTCTAATCTAAATCTGGGGTACTGGTTTCCTGAGGGATCCCCTCACTGCAACTACACTGGGTTACGTACCCACAGAAATGGTACACGATACCCTGTATACCCTTACTACACACATGTCCCGTCAGAGGACAAGAAGTATGCAACAGCAGTAATGCTCAATATCCTGCAAGTAATTCAAATTGTATAATTTTGGAATAAATGTGCAGGTTTTGTGCAATTTGCCAGTTTCATGTACTGAGTTGGGGACACGGTAGCCAGAGAGAATATATTTGTCTTTAACGGTGTCCCCACTCCACTGACTTACCTCATACCCCTTGTCCTTCTGTACAGTTTGAACCAAAGATCATAAAGCTGTTGCTTGAATTGCGATGCATCGTTGGACGCAAGCTGCTTCTTCACCAGATATTCATGACATTTCTTCATGACCTGTAGGGAGGGGTGGGGGGGGATTTGTATGTATTTATGTATTTGCACATATATATATATATATATATATACACACACATATATATGTTCACATTCCAGTGGCTGAAGTCAATCTACATGGCAATTTTATTGCACAAATATAAATGTTTACATCAGAAATGAAAGACATGACCATGGCAACTGAGCAGACTATAATAAGTTTCTTCTTCTGTTATATAAGTTTCGGTATAAGCAGATACTAACAGTATCTGTACACAAACAATGACCACTGGTTTCCTAGGAGATGGTCGCCTAGGGAAATTTCCAATTGTTTCAAATTTTAAGGAGAATTCAAGTATTACATGAGGAAAGTAAAGCTTTTGATAAAATCTTTGAAACGTTCTTCACTAAAGCAACATTATGTGGTCTTCAAAAGCTTTGCATTACAAGCCGATCATATATACAAAATTTAAAGATGTATTGCAGACAATCATGTTATCAATCTATTTCCTGTCAAAATAAAGGTTATCCACTTGACACAAAATTAAGTAGATACTTTCTTATCTAGAAACACATACATTTGGCATTTAACACAACATCAAGTACACTAAAATTAAAATAAGAACCTGTCTAGAAATGGTCACCTTATATGTTGTTATAATGTTATTTGTGTATTCAATAAAATTACACAGTTAAACATGAATCGTTGAGGTATAGCACCTAAACTTTAAACATTAAGATTTCATATGTAATAGCTCTTTTTAATATACAAAAAAGATCTAGTTAAGATACCTTGGTTTTCATGATTTCTTCCAGAAAATGTCTATTTTCCTGTTCTTCTTGAGGGGTGACCTCTTCAGGCACTCCAGTCTCTGTTGCATAGTTATCTAAGAGGGCAATGAAGGCTACAAGAGAAGGCAGATTATATGATCAATAAAATTATTGGTCTTAATGTTAATATAAAAACCTTAATTGATCGACAAGTGTCGACAAGCTCCGAAAAATGTAGAGGAACTTTTCAACATGGAAAATATTTTGACCCACCAAATATTTTTACCAATCCACTTTTTGAATATTGTCAACTAAATTATTAGTATCTAACTCAGCAGTCTGCATTCTTTTAGGTCATGATATTCTTTGAGGACTAAGCCAGGGCCCCCAAGGCTCCACCGATCAGAAGGGATGCTCAGAATGCATGAAAAGCCCGCTTGGAACACTCGTATGGAATTAATTTTAAAAAGGAAAGAAAAAGGAATTGCTGAAACTCAACCTGCATATGTATAATTATTTCCCAAAGCAGAGGTAGGCTAGATAAACACGCCATGTGCATCAGCAGAAATTACAATGAGACGTATGCTAATAGCATATAACACATGTTAATATACACACTACAATTGCAGCGATGACCGAGTAACGGCATTGATGAAAATTTTGCAGAACGGGTGCATCAAAAACATCAACATTTTTGGGACTCAAATTGTTGTATTAAAAGAGAATTAATTCGAATATAGTTAATGATTTGTTTGGTACTGTAACTGAAATTAATAGTGATGTTTCTTAGTGACACTGGGGGTGATTTTGCTCACAGTTCTATTTTATTTTAGCCCCTCGCGATGCTTCTCTGAGGGCTGTTTGGACAAACAGAGGACGAATCCCACCATCGTCCCCGTTTATATTCCACACTGCCACAACTATAAGTTCAACGTTTGGTCAGATAAAAGGAATTTGGTCACCACTGGAAATAAAACCTTCAGTTCTGTGTGCATAAACATTACTATTAACTTTGCCCAGTAGTTGTGTTACAATTTGGCTTTATTTGCTATGCAATACTAGACAAGTTATTATCTGAAGGTAACAGTGAACCACCTAATGTATATATCCATTAACCAAGCCAGCGAGAGAATTAAGGAGCTAATTAAGTAGTCTGAGGTTGGACATTGTTCATCTTTAATTTCGACCATCTGCTTTGCTTAATAACGATGTTTTTCACCACATTATTTTTGACCAATCAAAGTTAGGAAAGCCTCCGTATGTGATAACTAAACTTTGCACTTTTGATACTTTTGGGGTTGGCAGTACTATCCTTAATTACTTAATTACTAGTCTCCTGTAGCCAATTATGAGGTTTTAAATCTCGGGCCAAGCTGTAAAGCTCAGTTTATGACAAATGAATTCCCTACTCATGATTAGTGCAGATGATCAGCCTGAATCTAACTCTCTTCGTGTATGTACAGTATGTACGTCGGTCAAATCGTCGTTATAATACACATAATCTCCGAAATTCTAACAAACCTTTGAATGTGGGCAGTTTCTTCAGTTTGTCGTCGTTGACGTTTAGAAACAGAGGATCTTTGGCTTTGTCTTCTCTTTTGTAGACTTTGGTCTCTCCCTGGAGATCGAGATTGTAGTCCTTGCCGGGGACGAGTCGATTCACGTCCAACGTCCACAGTTTTGTGCACATTTGGGACAACTCTTTGTCAGGAGTGAATCTACAGAGAGGTATTTTAGGAAGAGTAATACAGTTCAACAGTCAGCAGTATTAATTACACTACATTAATTACAGTATTAATAACACCCAAATAAGCTACAAAATTAGGTAATGGTCACTCATGCTCAAATTTCAACAAGCAGTGTACTGACCATCTTCAATTAGTTTTTAGTTTAGTACTTCCCAAGGGTTTGGAAGCTAACAGAAGCTCATTTGAAACCTTATCCATGTTACGATCTTGGATAAACACTGGCTTATATACCAAGCCTTGTCGTTTTGATGATTGTTCAGAAAATTACGTGGCAGGCGTGCAATTGTCACCCCTGTTAATGCTCCAGGGTTCGCCAGTTATAAACATCCCCATCAGACATCTGGACGAGATTGTATCTCAGCATCTGACCACGTTTACAAATACTGAGGGAGTTGAAGTTACCACATTCATCATCACTGCAGTGCAGCTTTGATGTATGAAGCTGTTTCTAAACCATTGAAAGAACAGAGCCAAACCGCAGTTCCGAATTGGCAAACCACAAATACCAAGTCCACGGAAGACTCCACTCAATAAAACTGGGAAACAGCAATTTTGAACAGGTTAAGCAAATCTTATTCCTGGTGAGGATTTGAACCGGAAACCTAATGATGTATCTAACTGGTAGTACCCGCTAAGCCACGCCTCTTCTTTCTTAATTTTGGAGGACCAGAGCTTCTTGGAAAGTCTTACTATTGAAAGATTCTGGCAATTTTTAGTACATGTCCTAAAAATTTGGGGCTAAATACTAAAACCGATGACTTTTTAAAATATCACTATACAGACATATTATTAAAATTTGCAAATAAAATATAAGATAATCTCATCATTTCACTTTTTGTCTCTAAATTGTTGATTTACAACCAAATTAATATCACTTTTATCAATTTAATTTTTGAAATGTTTTGCTATCCTGCTAACAGTACATAACAAACTGTGCAGACTGCATGACCAAACTCTCATGAGCTTCACCGGTCTTTTCCATTTCGCTGGATAAATGTGATAATGACATAGGGGAGTGGTATTCGACTATTATACTGCATTCCCTAACGTTGGATACTGTGCTATCCACACTGTATCGAGTTGACACTGTCAGAGACTGGAGTTGCAATGCCTGGAAGTCAAAAGCTGTTCATCCTTGGAGGCAAGCTGCTTCTTCACCAGATAATTTATTCATGACCTGTATATATATATATAGACAACATTTCCAAAACCCCCACTTTGGTTAGGAACAGATACTCACTCTCTTTGGGCCATGTTGGTTAGTAAATTCTGAAAATCAAATCAAAAGAAAATGTATAACATGAAAGAAAATCATGCCGCTTATTTCTTTAAAGGCAGACATAATGATGTGAACTGTGGAGGTTTCTAAATACAACGTTGTTCTTATTGCAAAGAAGAGAGAGAGTACAAATTTATATACATTGTCTAAGTTGTCAAATTTCCAAACTCGATCAAAAGTAGGCACCCACCCAAATTCTTCTTGTGATATAGCTACAATTTTCAACTTACCTTATCTACAAAGGTGTCAATGTCCTCACAATGTTTTAGTCACTTAATGAAAAATAGCACACAATGATACTAAACTTGGCAAACAAGAAACAATATACGGTTGTTTTCCCTGGTAAACATCAGTGTTGAACTCTGGAACAATGGCCATATCCAAGAACTGTACTGAATGTGTGCTACGTGGTTATAACTGCCTAAATTTCTATCACTGTAAGACTGTGAGTGACTTTCAGTCTTGAATTGCTGTAAACAACTATTACATTCAGTACAGTTGGTCACAAAAGGAAAGAAAGATACGTAATCTGTTTGACATTCAACTATTTTCTACCAAAAATCAAAAAGAAAGGAGGAGGTCCTCTTCATTGTTTTCTCAACCTTCAGATGACTTACACTGCAAATTGTCCACACCTTTCGGACATTCAATCGATAGTAAAGTGCTAACATTCTAGATGACAAGCAATATCACTTTTTAGGCATTAGGCCTTAGTACAAATAGTTTGTGGTTTTGTACCAAGATATTACAGGCCTACTTAAGGTAGACTTGGCATGCATCCAGCAGTGTCATGCCAGCCAATGTTACCAGCATAGACACCTAGCATAAAACTCAGCATTACAAACCCATGAATGATATACTAGGAAGACCCTTGTTAAAAAAAAAAAAAAAAAAAAATCAGATACAGCACATTATAAGCGGAAGCACCTCCCACATTACAATTATAACAAAAACTAGAACATTATTATTTCCTTTAGAGTGGTTACCGGGAGAAAATGAGCCAACTCTTGATGATTTTCACAGAAAGAATGCCAATAGTACACTACATTGACTGAGTTAGGCCATACTGCGGTTTGTTTGTACAAAGTTACTGAACTTGAACACCTACACGTATAAGTACAATACTGTACTTAGTACAGTAGCCTAACATGCAAATTAGAGTGGAAATAGTAGTGTACTCATAGTACTTTAACCTAGTAATAGTACTTAGTAGTATGCTACAACAATATGCAGCTCTCCAATACAGTGGAAGAAAATTAAGTACAGTTTGTAACCACTAAAAGGAATATGAGACGTTAAACTTGCAACGAAGAACTTATTAAACAAGTTCGCTGAACTTATTTGAAATTCGATTACCGTTAGATGTCCAAAACGATTGGAAAGGAGAAAGTTAACTTATCGGGAATGGCAAGCAGTCGACACTACACAAAGGTACCAAAAGCAGACGTTTCAAGGTTAACAGAAGTAACCATATTTTTTAGGGACGATAAGCTAGAATAACCAGATAAATGGCATATTTAAACAAGAAAGAGCTAGCTTTCCCAAATCAAGGCCTCGATCGGCTCCAACAGACGACACACCCATATCGACCACTGTGAAATAAATCATGTGGTCTTGTGAAACCTGCTTCGGGGTGAACCATGGTTGCGTGGATCATGGAGGTTAACTCCATGCGTGAGCTAAATCAAATTCGAAAATTAAATTGAAGAGACCACAGACTTCATTTTCAAATATCTTGATTGTGTAACACAGGCGCGTAACCAGGAATTTGCCAAGGGAGGGGCAAACCTGTAGGCAAACTATCAGAGCCGTAGATTCTGGGGGGAGGGCGGGGGGGGGGGGGCGGTCACACCTTCGCCCCTTGGCTACGCGCCTGGTGTAACAGTATGTATTAACAAAGCAATTAGTACGAGAAATGTGCGGATCGAGGCAGGTGGGTGTGAGGTTGAAAGGGAGAGTAAAGTGCACAGGGGAGAGGGGTAACTTCCGGTGGGGCCTACTGCGTTTAATCCACCGGGAATGAGGGATGTGAGGAAATTTAAAGGGTAGGGGGTACGGGGTGGGTGCATGGTCTTGGGACTTGGGAATACGGAATGTTAGATGAGGTAATTCTGGGTCGGTGGGAGGGGGGGGGGGTTGGTTATATGAAAATTAGAAAGACATATGGTATCGATTTAAGAAGAAAACAAAGCAGAGCGAGAAGAAGAGAAACAAAGCAACTAGGGTCAAGAGGCAAATATATCACTGACTGAGTTATAATTTACGGTTCATTGGCTTAAACATATATGCTAAATGATTAATCTCTACTATAATTAGGGTCGGGCGGGAGGGGGTAGGAGGGCATATCGTTTATATTTTGTTATGGTTCTTTATAGTTCGTCTTTTTGAAATTCAAGCATTGCATCTTACGTCAACATGTACTAATGTATAGCATGGCGTACCACAGAACGTTTAACTTCAAAATGGATGCATTTGAATAGCTTACTCAATGATAATGCTGTTCGCTTGTAAATTAATATCGGGAATTATGTGGGTAAACTTTTCGAGTTTTGGCTTAGTAACATTGTATCTACAGTCTACTGAAAACCTCTCTGGAAGCAGGATATTTCTTCCTCGTGACATCATTATGTAATTATGTTTTTAATCGTATAAACTATATGTATATCACGTGACACTAACAAAGAATTCAACCATGTAAACAGCTTTTATTTATTCTCCCATATGTAATTTGCATCGCTGTACATAGTTTGGTAATATCGAAGTTCCCGCCCCAGGGAAAATAGTTGTATTGTTCTGTAGAAGAAATATTTCTAAACCAAGAATTTCTCTTTTCTTCCAGTTAATGTTCCATTTTCGTCCCTTTGAATCCACCTACGCTTTGCATGCACTTACAGTTTTCTTATTATTATTGCTGAGTATCTTTGAAACGGCCAACTGATCGTTCCTCCTCACAGAAGTATAAATTTCTTTCATAATTTCCATATTTCGACTTATGAATTTCTCATATTAAACCCATCCGTCTGTACTGATGCTTGATTTGAAATTATTCCGGATATCTCTGCTTTCAGGACCTTCCATGGCTGTTTATTCAAGCCGATGATTCTGTTTGGATAACGAGAGAAAGAGAGATGTGAAGAATGAAGTCACATAATAGCTGCGACTCCCAGCGTCAATTTCTATACTTGATGAAATAAATTTGCGATATTATAAAAGGGTTTAAGGACAATTGATAACCTATAGGAGCATTGGACTATGAAATGAACGAACGAACTAATAATGGCATACTATGTACTCAAAACTATATACTAGAGTATAACCTATAGCCTCCGCAGTAGCCAGATTGGAATTGACCGTGGATATACAGACCATTCTTCAAATTAATATGTATACGTATAGTCAGTTATTATTTCTATCGTGAAATTGGGTGTTCGTATGACATTTCTATCGTTGTCAATCGAAAGGAATATTTTCTGTGAGGAAAGATTTGTTTATCGGTTTACTTGGTTATTATTTTGTGATACACACAGACGGAAAATAAATATATATTATACTGAAAGACCACAACCTTTTTTTAGGTTGATTGATTCTCCATATAGGCACATAGGTCCGACATCAACATACACGCATGGAAAAGGGAAAACTAAAGTTATTGTTGGCGAATGAATATGACAATGGCAAATAGTTATTTTTTAACATTTTAACGCTCTGTTCACGGAGTATAGTCACGCGATGCTATATCGGACATATTGAATTTTTTTTTACCATATCTGCATAAACTGGATAGACAGTTGTGTTAATATTCAGTTCTAAAATATCTATTCTAAGAAATGATGAACTACAAGTTGGTCTTACGATTTCTCCTTTGGTAGTTGATAGTGAAGTTACAGTTGACTGTTTAACATCGACGGAGCAAATACATATATATTGGCCTGTTTTCACTATTTCATCAGAGGATCTATTCACTTACAAAATTAGCTAAAAAGTATTTCGGAACTCACAAGCGGTCATATAATTTGCCAAAAAAAAAAACAGAAATAAATAAAGAAAGAAAGAAAGAAACTCAGATTAACTATATATATTTTATTTAATTTTACATTTTTCTTCATTGACGTGTCCATTCAATTCTGTGAATTTACAGTGGAGACGCTTATCTGGAATTCTACCATACCAGAGCGTGTTATGATATTGCTCTTTTGTTACGAGATGCAACGAAATATGGATAACGTTTCAACCTTTCAAACATAGTTTTTGTCATTTTGACAGCATTCATGAACGAACAATAATAAATGATGGACACTTGTCGAAATAAAAAAAATGTATTTGAATATATACATTTCGTATAAAATTTAAAACATTGAGACCATATGCATGGAACATTTTAGAATTAAATGTGATTAATGTTGGATGAATTCTTCGTTTCTCTCATGCCTAAGGATCGCCATAATCGTCGTGGAACAGATTCAGTATGACACTCCGTAAGTAATAATACACAGTGGGTTAGGAATTTCTTCAAAATATTGCAGTGGTAGAAAACTGGCACCATTTGGGTATCTTCACCAGAAGATTTTGCGTTTTGTAGATACTACAGAAGCCCAAAATGGAACATTAACATTTTGACTTTTTGTAGCTCAAAGTCGAATATTTGACCTCAAAAGATTCGAATGTTTGATCTTAAACTTTCGATCACGTCCTTCAATTGTCGACCTTTTCAGTCAAGATTTCGATATTTTATGTCAAAATTTCAACATTTCCCAAACTGTAGAATATTGTGACGGATTATGAAGCATAGAATAGTTGAAATTGATAGTTTGATTGCCTGCAATGAATTTATCTCTGCTAATATATATGGATGCAGTTGAACGGTCCATGAATACTGTGAAATGTACCTCTACAGTTAGAAAGTTCGTGGGTCGTGTCCCAGCGTACAATCAACTGCCCCTCTCACTGTTTCTACGCCTATGATATATAGCCAAAGCCATGCAGCCGTGCTAATACATACAGTCAGATGATTTTAACATTCAGTCTGGGAAGAGTTAAGTCACTCCTCCTTTCCCAGGGCCCCAGGCCCTTACCTATATCAGACGTGGGAAGTTAGAAGTCGGCCCCACCTTTGAATTTCTATGCACGGTACTGCAGAATGAATCGAATACGCTAGATGAGAAACTACTGTGGTAGATGTTTGCATCAATGTACTCCCAAAAAATGTTTTAAAAGTTTGAGAAAGTCGTTTGGTTTTTCATATTAAAAAACAGATCTACATTGTAGATAATCAATAGAACTAGCACTCCTTACAAAATTATATCAAATTTTAAGTTTTTATACTTAGCCTAAGTTTAACAAAAGTCTTACAAAAACCAAATAAAATGTAATGGACAATTCCGTTCTATTTTTTTTGGGCAGCGTCGTACTTGTGTTGCTCTCCACCCAAAGACAGACCGGGGCTCACCATTTACCCGAGAAGGAAGGCATATTGTGGACGCGAGTTCGTCGAGTACAGATGCGAATCGACAACTACGCTCGTGAAAGGAGAATGTAGCATGGGAGAGTGGGTAGGCGGGGACCGATTTTGTCGTTTTGGTGAGTTTATAATTAGAAGTACAATGGAATAGAATGCTATGCAATATGACAATTCTTGAATGGTGGACAGGTTTGGCGAGGGGGGGGGGGGAGGGGGAGGGGTGCACTGGGGCACTCACAACTCCACTTTCCATGTGAAACCCATTTTCGCAAATAAATAGTTCAATTTTCGGTAATGAAAGATATTCACTTTTCTATGTTCATAGTTAACTTCAGAAACTCATTTTTAAAATATGTGACGTTTATACATCATTTGAAATGTATTGTTGGATAATATATTTCATATTGCTAGCTTTCTACGTAATATTTGATTACACCACGGTGTGCTCGTTGAAATAACTTAACATTTTTCGGGCTATGGTCAATATTATACACGGTAGAATTGTAAGCTTTTTATTTTCACACTGCTTTAATTTCTCTACACATTACTCATATCCGCTGCACTACAATACAATACTATATATTACTAGTATTACTCGTATAAAATCTCAAAATCTCTTGAAATGTAATTGAAACATGTTTCAATGTTTTTTGTTTTCCTCCGCAGATGTTGAATCCTTCACAGTCGCTCTTGTAGCTTCACTGTGTGCTATTCTTCTTTTCATTTTAGCAATGATCTGCTTATTGAGAATAATGAGAAGGTAAATAAGATCTTTATCGCTTATGCACAATCAATATTTGTATTCATCTAACGTAGATTACAGATCATGCGAGTTGGGCATGTGCATTGTTAGTCATGCATCAACTCATCTGTTAACAAACAACAAAGAAAAAAATGTCAGTGTCACATGTCATAAAGTAAAGAGAATTTAATATCTTATATGTTCGGATTTGGTTGTCATTTAGGGTGTTGGTGTTTTGTCGTTATGAACCTTGAATCCGACGGTATCCGTTGTTTTTTCTCTCCATTTTGTGTGTGCAAAAACCCTCAAAAACTATGCATAACAATTGATATACACAACGATTATAATTTTAATGGCTGCTCCTCATTTTCTTTGTTTGTGCATACTTAGTTAATTCATTTCCATTACACACCAGCTTAATATCCTATCGTCTTTTTCCTATTTCTTTTGTGTGTGTGTGTGTGTGTGTGTAGGAAAGGCAAGGTTCGTCGCTATTTTTACGCAGATGTTGAAAAGAACAACAAAAATCGAAACAGAAATAATAATTTGAGAAGAGAAATGAGTGTTAATAGTGACAACGATGACTCGAGAGGTAGCGCCATCTTGAAGATGTCCTCAAGTGACAGCGGTAATGATGCAGGCCACATACTGACACCCGACTCTGAAAGCAGCAGCACAGCGCATGTGGTTACTGCGGAAGGCTACACAGAGGGCAAGAGAGGAAATGACGATCGTTTGGTTCAGATACCTGAAACCCTCTACGAAGAAGGTGAGATGCGAGACAACGGTGATCAACTAACGGGGAAAGTAGGGGCAATTGATGGTGAGGATACCAAAAGTACTGACATGGTCAAAACGTCAGATGAAGAACCGGAGTTGGAAAGAACCAGTGGAATTTATTCTGAAAACAGCACGAGAACTGAAGTCTCGGTACCTTTGGACAACGACGAGAGAGATGAAAAGATGAAAACATTCAGTCATGTTGAACTTGAAAGCATTGCTTCTTCCGCGGCTAACTTCCATTTGAAGAGAAGATCATCTTTCAGTAACGCCAGTTTCCATGCCAGAGAAGATGCGGAAGATGCTCAGACCACGTCGCTCGAAATGAGACGGTTGTCTGGTGATGTACAAGTGTTAAGCTCCGTCAGAAATAAGAGGGATGAAATATTTCGCCCGAACGATGCAAAACCTTCACGGTCCCACGTAGCATCTATAAGCCAGAGTATAGAATCGAAACTATCGGCTTTGCTCAGAACAGATGTTGCAGATCAAGTGCCAACGGTTTTAAAGAAGATAGATCATACCTCCAGAAATGTTATGACGAAAGGAAGCTTTGAAAGACCAACTCTACCTTTCACAGAGAGAGCATTAGAAAGGCTCCGAATGACATCAGATAGCCGCCCAGGCCAGTCGTCCAAGGGGGACAGTGATGAAGGTGATTCCATTTACTTTGGAAGTGATGGAGAGATCAGTTCACTCAAAGGTGAAGTTCATAGTCACGAGACGCCGCATATATCGACGTCTGGAGAGGATGATGTTTACACAGTGGATTTTACAGAAGAGGATGAAACGGTTTACGAGGAGTACCCCGTGAATCATAACGACATGCGATAACTTAAAGAGAGTTTCGACAGTTTGTTAAAGTAGTTTTTAGCACAACAAAATTTAGCGTAGACCTGAGTATAGAGCGATAATTTATAGCTAATATATGCCTCCGAATGCATCATATTTCACGTCTAAACATTTAAAGCTTTTTGTTGTTGTTGCTGAGAGCCACCCTACTTATATCGAAGTCTTCAACAACCGTATGGCCACACCTTCTCCGTGAAGAAATCCTGGATCCACCCGCGCAATCACCAATATAGCATGAGAGAAGCATTTCAGAGATTTGGCATATTTTAAAAAGGTGACTACATTGAAGTAACTATAGTGAAGCATTTACTAGCACTCAATATATTTTTTCTTTTTGCTTGAACTACTACATATCGAAACCAAAATTCTGCCTGAAGTCATCATTTAAGGAATGGCAGGCATGTTGACAGCGGTCTGAAAGTAAGATTAAATAATTGATAGAACTATCTGATTAACCCAATTCCTTGCATATTGTTTGTACATAATTTGAAATATGTTTATCTGTTAAGCTGAAAATAAACCACCCCGGCAGCTGGCAATAGTGACGTAGAGGCAATATGTGATAATGTCACGTCAGAATTAGTCTCATAACTTATATATTAACTGAATACATAAAAGCTTCTAAGTTGTGACCTGCAGTGACTGACAAATATTACAATCATTATTCAATATATTTATTAATTTTATTGCCTAATTAATTTCATATAGATCACTTTTTTTTACGTCTTTATTCTGGCATCATAACTTGTTAATAATTAAAAATTGCAGTTTGAGAGAAAGCAGCTTGCTCATTTAATTTGAAAATATTCTGTTACATCAACGTGCCATGCAATAAAGTTAGAAAGACACGTTGAAGTTACGTATCACGTCCTTTCTTGGATTAGCATAAGCAGCATGTATTGAGCCTATATAGAAGTATATGTTTGTCCACTCAGGAGATTATTCCGGGACCATTCTGATTGTAAACTGCAAGAGACCTCTCCAAATGACCTCTCAAACAATAAGTCTTATAAAATCTCTTCCATATGAAGTACTCCAAAGTTGAATACTTGGAATATTGGACAATTTCCAATAACGCTATCTCAGTCTAGACGTATACATGCATAATACCAACTCGATATAATGAAAAGTATTTTTGTTTTCATTTTGTAACATTTTAACTCATTATGGTCTCTCACAGTCAGAAATCAGTGTTTTCGATAATGTATCATCTTGGCCGTATATAAGCATATATAGTTATTATTATTATTTACCAATTATCCATTAAAAGCGGTAGTAGCTCCTAAATACTTCATGATTCGAGCGGTCATTTGCATAATTGTTTACAACTTAAGGTAAAATCTCGATTGAAAATGCGAACATCTTCATTTACTTCCTCGTTGGAAATTACATTAGCCACTTGTAGACTTGCGCATTGGAACGCTGTCACACCCAATCATGTCACGCCATGACATTTCGTAGCTTCTATTTAACATACATCCTAACGGAAGACAAGAAGGGACTTGTCAAGATGGGATGGTCCACTAGTCGCAAACGTCATATAATACGATAAAGACCTTTTAAAGTTTCAACAAGCGTCTTCGGTACTTTTCGAGAATTTCCGCATTTTGAAGCGAAATGGCGAACCGTCCTTGATGGTCACTTTAGTCATTCATGAAGATAATCTCAGTTATTATTCGCAAAGCACAGGGCTCGCAAGATGGAGAACCAAAGAAGGCAACTTTTCTGCGTCAACTTTTTCACATTTTTGATGGGATGGAATGTCCTTGCATCAATAACGGTAAGTTTCTCAATTTTTTTTATGGACTAGTTGGGTGAAACGTATTTAGGCTGAGGACTGCAGCTGCAGGTAAACATTTAACAATTAACTCCGTTATTTTTTCACATCATTTTTTGGTCTTCTTTCAAAATTAAAAATTAACAATGCATATTTATTATCGCTGCAATGTTTGTTACACTAAGTTGTATTTACCATACCTGATACCGAATTACAGTTTACAATTTTTGGGGAAGGTAACAATTTCATGGTCATGTTTACGAATATTTGACACCTCAGCTTTTCAATATTCAAGATATAAAAATGGGAAATAGAAAAAGTTATTTTAATAGGTGATGTAAGTTAACCATCAGTTATAATGAAATAGTTATTTTACGAAACACTCAGATGGAGGCTGCAACTTCTAGTTTCCTTCACCGAGTAGCAAAATCAACGTTGTTTAAAAAAAAATTATTCATGTAATTTTAATACGTCAACAGGACCCCCCAACCCCCCCCCCCGAAAAATACATATTTATTTTTTTTTACATTTGTGGACGATAGTTGAACGTACTGTTTCGTGTTCATAATCTTTTACTCGATTTGTCCTTAATTTTTTTTTCTTCAAACGAAAAAAAAAAACCGATTGTTTTTTTTAAACTACAACTGCAATGTATTTTATAGGACTTATTTCATTTATAATTTTTTTTAAGAATTAGAACCAAAAGTTTGATCTACGAAATGCACTAAATAATGATATTCATCATAAAAATTTACTCATTCTGTCGAGTGATGATTTCCTTTGGCAGTGAAGATTGTTTCAGCTAGGATAAGCCCCGCTTGTCGTTTTGATATATACTTAGATGATTAAGACTCAAATTATTCAGTTAAAAATGTCTTTGTAAGGAACTTTCTTGTCTTCATATTGTTGATTTTATCGTAGTGATTCGTGTTCATAATTCTTTACTTGACCTGTCCTAAAAAACCCGAAAATAACCTTTAAACTACAACGCAAATGTATTTTCTAAGACCTTATTCATCTATTCACAAGTGTTATATCTTAACAAGTCGCGACTAAGTATATTTCTTGTCTAACAAATGAAAGAAGAAAACAAATTAGCAAGTACTTTTACTGTAACGTATTGAGCTAGTTGAAACCTATTTTTTTGAATATTTTTCTAGTCTATTTTGAACTTCTAAACCAAGCTCGATAAACACAGATATTACTTCGTATAATGACCATTTTTCAATAATATAAGAATATGAAGCTTGCTAAGTAAACGTGATATTTAAAAGTTTAAAACTAAAGTTGATCTATGAAATGCACTAAATAACGATGTTCATCATCATAATTTGCTCATTCTGTCGAAGGAAGATTTCTTTGGCAGTGAGAATTTTTCAGCTAGGATAACCGCAGCTTTTCATTTTGAAATAAACTAAGATGATTAAGACTCAAATTATTCAGTTTAAAAATATCCTTGTTAGGAACTTTCTTGTATCCATATTGTTGATATTTTCGTGATGATTCGTGTTCATAATTCGTGTTCATAAGACCTGTCCTAAAATTTAAAAAAAAACCTTCAAAGTACAACGCAAATGTATTTTCTAAGATCTTCTTCATCTATTAACAAGTGTTATATCTTCACAAGTCGAGACTTAGTTTGATATATTTCTTGTCTAACAAATGAAAGAAGAAAACAAATTAGCAAGTACATTTACTGTAACGTATTAAACTAGTTAAAACATATTTGTTTGAATATTTTTCTAGTCTATTTTGAACGACTAAACCAAGCTCTATATATACAGATATTACTTCGTATAATGACCATTTTTCAATGATATAAGAACATGTAGCTTGCTTAGCAGACGTGATTTTTAAAAGTTTGCACCTAAAGTTGATCTATGAAATGCACTAAATAATGATATTCATCATCAAAATTTGCTCATTCTGTCGAGTGAAGATTTCCTTTGGCAGTGAGAATTTTTCAGCAAGGATAACCTCAGCTTGTTATTTTGAAATAAACTAAGATGATTAAAAAAAAGAAAGTACAACGCAAATGTAGTTTATAAGATCTTCTTCACATATTAACATGTGTTACATCTTCTCAAGTCGCGACTTAGTTTGATAAGAAAACAACAAATCAGCAAGGAATTTTGATGTAACGTATTAAACTAGTTAAAACCTATTTCTTGAAGATTTGTGGTTGTCTACTGTGAAGCATTCAACCAAGCTCGATAAACACAGATATTACTTCGTATAATATTCATTTTTCAAAATTTTTCATTTTAAGAAATGTAGCTAGCAGATGTGATTTTAAAAAGTTTGAACCTAAAGCTGATCATGAAATGCATTAAATAATGATATTCATCATTAAAATTTGCTCATTCTGTCGAATGATGATTTCCTATTACAAGAAAGATTTTTTTCAGATAGGATAATCCCAGTTTGTCATTTGAAAATATACTTAGATGATTAAGACTCAAATTATTGATTTTTTCTTGTCATCCCTGTCGGTAAGTCTATAGATATTAAAGTCCATGTATTTGGCTCCCTGATTAGGAGCGTCTCAGATTCAACAACTTATTTTAATTGGAAATGACTTTGAACAAGTTCACAATTTGACGATTTTGTCGATACCCTTTTTCCTTACAAAAATATGGAAACGTTAAACGTGTCAAATAATTCATCAGTTTGAATACTTTCAAGTTGGTAGCCTACTTCTTGAAAAATTCTGTAGACGTGATATAATTTATACAAAAAAAAACGAATTGCTAAAGAATCCTTGAGAAAATTGCAGACTTTGTCAGTGCATATACCAAAGAAGCTTTTTTTCATCTATGTTAGACGTAATATTAAAAAACATAAATATATATATCTTTTTCAGTTCTTATACACTATATTGACAACAAAAGATATCATCCTACTTACTTGGGGAGTTTACGTTGCGAGACGTAGAAATTGAATCGCTTTTGAATCTCAAAGTGTTATTTGAACATTCGACCACTTTGTATAGGAAACTAAATTGAAAAATATTTAACAGCGTTCCCATTTAATATCCCGTGAATTGTCTCCTTATTTTTGTACTTTAAAAAATTATTTCTTGATGCTTATTTTGACAGCGTTGACTGTTTGAATCTTTCTTCCTCCGATAAACAAAAGTATTGATTCTATGAAAAACAGAATATATATGTTTTCTTCTAAATTTCAATTTTGATAAGCTTGGACGGAAGCATTGTTGCTTCAAAAGCGATTGTTTTTTTGAACTGCAAATGCAATGTTTATTTTATATTTACGGTGAAAAAGATCAAACTTAACACGGTGTAAACGTCGCTGTTTTTGTGACAGCATGTTTCTACGACATTTATTCAATTGTGTTCTCCAGTGTGCATTTGAAAGCGACGCCGCATTACGAACTTCGGTATTTTTAACAAACGTTTTCACAAATGATAGTCCGTTTTGATAATTTACACTCAAAGTAGCATGCATACGTACTCATTTTATATTCTTCCTTTTAACTTGGATAGGGCGATCTCAAGAAAGTATATGTTAGAAGTGAAGCGCAAGAACCGCGAGTGATTTCATTTAACAGTACAAATTTATTAGTTGGTTTCACAAATTTGGTGGCTAGAAAATGTACTCCAGTTCAATTTCTGGTTTCGCTGTATTATGTAGATGTGAATAGATAGGGTAATATGCTCTTTATTGACAAATTTATATTTTTAACACATTTATTAAACAATAAAATGTGTGTTCATTATAAAATATAGAAATATGAGTTCATGTCAGTTAGGAGCGTGTAAGGTAGGATTATAGTTTACTTCAGTGTATTTTTGAAGCTGCATTATATGAAAGGAACCATTTGTCGCAAAACTATAGACGGGATTTAAAATAAGAAAAAGGCAACAGCCCATGTTACCGTTATAGACTTACTGCTTTGATCAAACCGATTCTATGTGTCAAATTCAACACCTAAATTATGTGAAATTGTATGCATACCGATGATGATCAAATCTTTTAGAAATAGATTGATGAAATTAATCTATCATTTTATCGAAATTAAGAACGATTTTCCTTTGTAATATCCAGTATAACCTGTTGTAATAACATTTTGCGTTGTTAGAAAGATATGATATTACCATATCCTAACACTGTAAACACCTTGTGGGTTGGTGTGAAGAGTGTTACGCCTTAAAATATTACTGGCAACTTGAAAGACGCATTAGACCATTTTATAATAAAGATAGAAGTAAAATGCAGATGAAGGAAAATTGTCGAATTAATGCATTAAACACCAAGTTCATCCATATATAGTATATTTCACTATCTTTGGTATAGTTTTTTGAACGATTCAAACTGGTCATGCACACACTGTTATGTCATTTTAATATGATGATTCACGTGCCAAGTTTTCTGGTTTAACAAAATGATAGAGCTAACAATCTGAAAAGCTTTTTAAAGTATATTAGGTTATGCCACGACAAAAATATGTGGTTAAAATACAAAATATCACCATAATCTTTTACCTCGGCCTTTTGGTCACCAATAAACTTACACATCCTTGTGTTAAACCAAAGGATCTCTGTCATCCCACTAACAAAAATTGCTCGTACAGTCACAGAGAAATTGTCTAAAAGTATAGGGAGGCGTATGTATGTTACCATGCAACTCAAATATATGTCGAATAAATATCATACCATTGTGTTCTAAGACCTTTACACGTAAATGGGAAACGTAAACTTGTTGTAAACGTGATGGTTATAGTTTGGGGTTAACTATCTTCCAGTTTATGTTTATTGTAGATTTATACAGTTTTACTTTTTTAACGATATAGCAAATTTTTAACCTTTCGTAAAGCTACACATCAGTGGTCATTGAGTCTAGTTGTATTCTAAGAAATTTACAAAATACACGGTAAACGTATAAGTTGTTGTTCACACGCTTGCAATTTATTATTACATTATAGATCGATACCGCTTGTTTCTGGGCATACAAAACATATTTTCAATGTTACATAAAGCTACGCATCAGTAGCAAATGAGTTAAATTCACATCATCGGTATAACTTTATTTCATGCTCGCAGAAAATGTTGCAATTTGGTGAATAATGAAAAGATGAAGATATCAGATTTAACAAATATATAAATATTAAATGTGCATTAATACTTGCCAGGGCGATATTTCTCTATGCAAAGGACTTGTCCGAACGACTAAGCGTTGATTCCGTTCTTAAATACGAAACAGTATCTCCATTTAATATCCAGATACCAAACAAAGGTACTGAGTTAAATGCACGCGATCTAATGAAATTCATTATAACCTTTTCCAGAACATAGAGATTGAACATCTGTTTTTAATTCCTACAAAGTCTTTGTTCATTGCTATCGATGTTTTTTTTAAAAGCATCGCTAAATATAGGATCTTCTGCCAAGAATGTCTATTTAATTTTATTACGTTTTCCTGTGGAACGTTATTGACATTTTGCCTTATTTACTTGGGAGACTGTAGTGAGAAACTGCACTGGTAACTTTCAAAACAGAACGAAAATGTTGCTTGCGAAAACGATGAAATGATAACAAAATGAGTGACAGGAAATACAAAACTATATAGCGGTGCTTGTCAACTCGCATCACGGCGGATATTTTCGTGTAAGGCCATACATTATACATCATGAAATCGAAACGAAAAAATAAATAAATAAAAAAGAAGCCAATTAAAACATTGTCTGGGGAAAGAAAAAAAAAACAATAGTAAAATTTGCTGGTCAAAAATATCAATTCTTTCCTACGAAAAACAAAAATCATATACCGACAAGGAAAGAGAGATAGAGAGCCAAACATAAATGGGTTTTGGCAGTTGTTGTTATTCTGAGGATATCTGAATCTGATAACGAGAAAAGATGTGACCTTTGGGACGACTGGTTACTTTGCCTAATATGCTTCTTTAAAGAAATAAAAACGATCCTTTGTTCCAGAAAATGTGGTTTACACCGACCTGCTGTACGTTAGTTGTTTCCGTTAATACTATTGTCTTGTTTAGATTATGTATTTGGAATTTGCGATAATTTCAGTAATAATGACAATTTTACGCACTTTATCGCCGAAGTTCGTCACAGAATTAATGCCTTAACATTTAATACTGTGAAAGGTAACGTAAACACATGATTATTTTAGTATTAATCCTTTTTTAAACTCAAACATTTCATTAAAATTTATGTGCATTGAGGATATAAAAGATCAGTCTATACGTTCTTTGTCTTACATGCAGGCTTCTGCTGACGTCACTGATCGATCATCGAGTAAGTTACCTTTTGATATTGATTATATGTATAATTTCTTACACTTTAGCTTGAAATATTCACAACCCATTTTACGATTCCAGGTGATATTATTCGTATTTGAAATCATTTGCACGTTTGTTCATTAATGAAGATGTTTCCGTAAGAATAAACTTTAATATAATAGAGCAAAAACAAACTGGTTCTATAGAATTATATACAAATTGTTGAGGGAGGATCGAGGATGGAAGATGGAGGGGAGGGGGTGGAGGAGAGAGGAGGGAGGAGGGGAGAGGAAGGAGTGAAGTAGACATGTTATTCATTTCTTGGTTTGAAAGGTCGTTGAGTTGATATCATTGGCTCTGAGTAATCGGCGTGTATATGCTAACTGGGCACTCGTTTTGGTGAAGGGAAAGAACTGCATGAAGTTAGGACTAAATACAACAAATAAATCAATCAATTAAATGACTCTTCCTTAGATAAAGTTAATGCTGCTGTCATCCATTTTTTTCTGTTATAGGTTTATCTTACTTTCTATTTCAATCAACCGAGAACCCGAAAGATTGCCAAGAAATCCTCAGTACATGTTCAAATACCCAAAATGCATCTGGTGTTTACAAAATCAAACCTGCTGGTTTCCCAGAGCCGTTCGAAGTGTACTGTGATAACGACTCAGGCAGTAATGGATGGACGGTAAGTTGATAACGTTAGCTAAGCTTATAAATAGTTTCAATAATTCAAAATATAATACTGAACTAGTCAATAAAATTGGACAACGGAAGACCCCAAACAGCCAGGAACTTTATCAATGAACTTTTGTTTGGGTTCCTCTTCGAACAACAGGAGGCCCAATTTTGATTGAACTTCATAAGGTAGCATTCAAATTTCATGAAGTTGGTAAGTCACATAAGACATGTGTTTTTTCCTTCAATAGCAAAATATTCATGCCTGCTGAAACGAAAATTGAGTGACGTATAGTGTGGACGACTCGCATCAACTTCTTTACTAACTTGCCTGTTAAAATTATTTACTGGTGAATAAACAATGTGATATTTATATTGAAGAAAAAGTGTTTCACACCCCTAGTTGAAAACCTCATATCAATTTCTTCCGGAAACATGAGGTATTGTTGATTGAATGTTACCTATTTTTGGCTGGCTAAACCTTCAACTACTCCAGGAAGTTAGATCACAGTATGAGTTCTGTGATGTCATCTGGGCATATGCTCTTCAAAAGCTTTAGTTATGTTACTATTATTCTCTTGTTGATTAATTCTTGAAACCTGATAAATTTATAATATTAACTTAGTTTTTCAAAGTTCTCCGTACTAAGATTATTTATCAAAATATATCTTTGTTGTAAAAATGTTATTTATAACTGTGAATAAATGATTAACAATTTATTTAAAAAGCATATTTATTTTTTTCAGCTGAAGTGCCATTATAACATCATCCATTCTGCTGTTGCCAGATGGATTATTTATTTGGAAACATCCTATGAGGATGTGGTATTCGCCTAAATATTCAGAAAATTTTAACAATTTTGCTCCAAACCAGTTCCAGCCACCAAAACAAAACAAAACTTCTTTATTGTACAAGAAATAAACATAGGCCTACCTTCATTCTGTTTTATTACGACAGGTCATACAGCGACGGACGGATGGATTCATCAACTTTACTCGGAATTGGGACGATTACAAGCACGGTTTTGGATTTCTGGGAAGTGAATTTTGGTTAGGAAATGAAAAAATCGCTTACCTAACAAATCAAAAGAAGTATCAACTTCGTATGGACTTTACGAATGCTGCAGGGCACTCGTATCACGTGACTTACGACGATTTTAGTATCGTTGATGAATGGAGCCAATACTCTATTCACAGTCTTGGAGACGAAGGTGGCAATGCAGGTAAATGTTCTGTTTTCACATTTCTGTTTTATCTCAGCGAAGATCGATTTTCATCTTATTTCATGTTTTCGTAAAAGCTATGTTAATAGACGAGAATGTGGGTAACTGCCAAGTTTCTCTTAAATTGCTAAAGGTAACTTTTAGAGTTTCTAGTAGAATTATTGAAACATATATTTATCACCCAAAAAACGATAAAAATTCGAAGCACCAAAATTTGAATAGAATTATTATCCTTAATGTAATAAAACAATAGAACAATTTCCTTGTTGTCAAGTAGTGTTGCGTACCTTATATATACGGTTAATCGTTGCACCTCCCCCCACCACCCTCCTGTCTGTACTGTAGGTGATAAAGGGTATATCGGAAGCAATTGCAACTTTATTTCTGGACCAATACTAATTTCAATGTGTCAAAGAAGTCACAACTATCAAGTTAATTTTAAGATTACGTTTTCATTTACCTTTACCCATATCCAGACCCAGAGCCGTGTCCATCGAATACGATGTTTTCTAAGAGTACATGCGAGAGACGTTGTTCCGAACCCAATACGTGTATTAATTCAGCATCTATGGAATCAGAAAGGTGCATCTGTCCAAACGGTTATATGATACAAGGAGAGAACTGCATACCTCAAAGTCAGTGTGGATGCTTTGAACCAGAAGAGGGAAGAGTGCTTAATGTAAGTCAATGGATCAGTAAGAAGTTTGTTGCCTTTTTTCTCATTCAACCTGCTCCAAAAATATACGCTGATTTTGTAAACTTCTTCCATAAGCTAATCATGGCATGGAAGATTTTGCAATGCTAGACAATTCTTCATTTCCACATGCTTTATCACTTATATATACGATGTTCCTTCTTCGCTAAATCTTTCAGGTTACTGTTTGCATATAGTATTCTATGAAATATTAATGCATGAGCATTACGTGAAAAACAACACTGGTTATGGCAATTTGACTTAAAATTCATTACTGACAAGTGAGTCAGCAAGTGGTTTTGATAAACTGAAATTGTTAAAGTCTATTTTCCGTGACAGGACGGTGAATCATTTGTCAATTCTGACTGTACTTCCCGTGTAAACTGCATCGACAATCAGCTGAGTTATGAAGATGACTACCGGTGTAGTGATGATGCAACGTGTCAGGAGAGAGACGGTGTGAGGAGATGTATTTGCAACGAAAGGTATGAAGGAGATGGGGTAACGTGTATTCGGAACGAACCCCCGAAGGATTGCTACGAGATATACATTACTGACGGGGTCCATAACGACGGGGTTTATACCATCTATCCTACTGGCTGGGAGGATTCTGGCTTCCAGGTCTACTGTGAGATGTCAACGGACGGAGGAGGATGGACGGTAAGTCTTTACATTCCACAAGAGAGGGATAACTTTTAACCGTCTTGATCGAGTTGCATGTGGACCCACGGGCAGTGCATGTCTAAATGTAAGAAAGGAACTATAAAGCTTCTTCTCAATTAAACAGGACAAGTTTGTCGATATATCGAGTCGATTGATCATCAGTATGCCTGACGTTGAATATTAAGTTAATTTCAACACTCACCGGACAGAGGACTTCACATAACAAATTTGAGAGTTTCGTTGTGCTGAGTGTGTTTGTTGGACGCGAGATGTCCAATGAATTTACAATGTTTTATCGCTACAAGCTCTCAATTGCGTAAGCCTTGTGTCGTCTTACATTGAAAAGCATCTAAAAACAAATATCAGTATTGAAACATAACGGTAACGTCAATAACTTTCACGGTTGGCCAGGTTGTCTTTGCGAGGGAAACATGAATAAGGGTCTGTGGCAATTGAAGAGCAATACCGATCTTTGGCAGAAATTGGATGCTAGCGATAAACATCTCTTAACGTTTGTCAGATGGACGATGCATTGGCACTACTATATTAGGCTATATTATATAAATACATTCCCATTCATTTGCGCCATTTCAAATCTTTGGCGATGCATCAATTTACCTTTTGTTTTCTTCCTTACAGTATTATACGATTTCCTTATCGTTACTAAGTATTTAAAACACACACGTGTTCACCGGCGAAACGAGTTGCGAACCAAATTCCATGAAACGTGTGATTGCGTTGCCATCCATCAGGTTTTTGAAGAAAAAAAATCATCTGCCATATTTCAGATTAAAATGTACGAGAAAACAATGAACGGAAACAGCATTGAAACGATATTTACCTTCAGTTCATATTTATATCTTTACATATTTCTAGATTCTCCAGAAAAGGACGTCTGGTTCAGTTAACTTCTATCGTGGTTGGAATGAATACCGAGACGGGTTTGAAAGTCCAAGCGGTGATCACTGGCTTGGTAACGACAAGATTCACGACCTTTCAGTTCAGAAGACCTACCAACTTAAGATGGACCTTACTGATTCAGCTGGTTCACAGTTCTACGCCCTCTACTCCACATTCAGAATTGGAGACGAGGGTAACAAATATACGCTCTCTGTAGGCTCGTACTCAGGAAATGCAGGTTGGTGTATTTTGCAAATTTATGAAGCTTTTGTTTGATAACGTTAGTTTTTATTTGGTTTAGTTGCATAATAACCTCTACAGAACTTCACAGAATGCTTGAAAAATGAATCTCGCTAAGAGACAACAAAAAAAACAAAACAAATATGAACATATAATATATAACCCATTTTCATTTTTAAAAAATTATTATTACTCGAGAACTACTGCATCAGTAATGCATTTAATGATGATTCTAATAAACCCCTAGACATCGTGGCTAAACTCAGTGTAGGGAACGGGAACAAGTATGCCATGATTACGTCATTTCCTAGAAAACTAGAATATAAACTATGCTAATCATAATTACTTACAAAATACATGCGATAGATAAGATGAAATGACTTAATATTGGTCATTTTCAAAGGTTAACTTTTCCGAGCTGCAATCAAGTTTAAAATATTTTTGACCACCTGCACATTTGGAATTACGCACTCATTGGAAGATGCAGTTATTACATTTATCATAATTAAAACAAAAACCGAGCCTAATGCCGTTCAATGCAAACGAGCATAGCTTGCTGATCGAAAAGACACGAACAATGATGACCTTTACCGTTCGAATCTGAAAAAAAATGGAAATTCAGAACACTTTAAACATTTGAACCTTGACACAAAAACTGGGCTCTATTTATAACACTATTAACGAAATATCACTTGCAGTGTCATCGTGATACCCGATAGAGTTGCGTGGTTGGCGGGATCGCGTCCACTACACCTCTCTATATTGTGTATGTTTAACTTGTTTTTAATTATTGAGAATATCTCAACTGCAGCGGTGTTCATATGATGTCCTTATTAGTCACTTTACTATGATATCATTAATATGAACAAATAGTTAAATAGTTCAATCGAATGTGTCTCATGCACAGCACACACATGGAAGTGATGATATTGACACCACATGGTGAAGAACAAGTTTTGAACTAATACACAGTTGAGTAGTTATAATCTCGTTGCAAAAACCTTCCTGAAAGATGCAGTTTTTCCTTTAGGTTTGCCTAAACTTATCCCTGAAACAAATTCATCTAATCGCACATTTCTTCTACTTCTGATGAATTGAATACATTGGAAAACCTATATCTACGAACCTGGCTTACAAAAAGAATTCAAGCGTATAATATTAAAACCGACATGGCGATAAATCATATCCATTCATCTCCCCCCCCCCCCCCTCACTATAAATTACCGTGCTTCATTTCGCACATAAACAAAATCACGTATTAACATAAAAGCATGTATTTATGAATACTTGCAAGCTTGTTAAAATATATATTAAAGCTTAAATACGGTTATTAAATGAATTCTAGAAGATGTTTAACTTCGTAACAGAAATGACATGAAAATTCCTACTCTGTTATGGTTTGAATTTTTCAGTTCCCTTTGTATGCGATGTTGATTAAATACGTCCTCCTTTCCATCCTTTCAGGTCATAACTCTATGAGCCGGAGCAACAATAAGCCGTTCAGCACGCACGATCGGGACAGCGATAACTGGAGTAGTGGCAACTGTGCAGAGAAGCATCGCGGTGCCTGGTGGCACTATTATAATAATTATTATTATTATCATTACTGCTATCGCTTTATTTACGCTAGATATTACCGCTATTGCACTTATTCTAACCTCAACGGAGACTACCAGTACAACGACTACCGCGGAATCTTCTGGTATAATCTTTCTGGGAACGATTGCGGCATCGATGGTACAAAAATGAGGATACGACCAGTTGGATAGCAAACAATATCTCTCATATACATATAGATTGTGAACTTTCGTAAACTCTGGATCCTGAGATATCGTTATCAATCATCCATGTTAAGTTTCACCAGCACTTCAGAAGTTACTCGTCAGCCATGGATACAACAAATTCATCGGACTATATCATTTGTTATCTGTTTCAGAGAACTATTGAGTATAACAACAACAATAAGGAGGACACATTCAAAAGTATAGGTCTTCCTGCAGTCTATACAGAGACAGTTATTTTTAGAAATTTAAAGTGAAAGAAAGATCTAGGAAAGTTCATATAGGAAAGATACATCTATTTGCTTCCATTTCTTTACCATTTTAATGTAAAACACGAACTTCTGTGTACGCTAACCAAAACGAAAAAATACAAATAAATACAAATAAAAGAGTCTCTATCTGTCTTTATTTGAGAGTACGTACTCTACATGATGTTTTAAAGTTTTCAGTTGTTTCTGCCTTGTATGGATGACCTTTGGAAGAAATTGTTTGCTTGCGATAAGCATCTCTATACCCTTCTCAGAGAAAAGATGTATGGGTACTACTTGTTTATTAGGCTATATTATTTAAATACATTCTCATTCCCAAATTACATTTGCACCATTCCAGATCTTTGGCGATGCCTGAATTTACCTATTTGTTTTCTACCTCAGTATTGTACGATTCCTTAGCGTTACTAAGTGTTTAAAAAACAAACGTGTTTACCGGTAAAACGAGTTGCGAACCAAATTCAATGAAATGTGTGAGTGCGTTGCCATCCATCGGGTTTGAAAAAAAACAAAACAAATCATAATCCTGTCATTGAAAATTAATATCAACCTATAGTATTTTTTGAGGAACCTCAGCATAACAAATATAATGCAATATTCGAGTTTGAAATTTTACGTTTGTTTTGTTCTTCTGAACGTATCCCTCATTAATAACGTTTGCGATACAGTGCTGTAAACTGAATCTTAAAAAGCCCCATGGTACTAAAGCGACCATGCTAAAGAAAACAAGCTAATTGTCTTTATCCCATCAACGACAGTAACAAATGCAGTCGAATTCAATACAAAACTAGAAATGAGTATCGGTTTCTTTCGGCATTGTTATTGAAAGTACCCTATACATTTTGCTTTAGTACATCACAACGAGCGGGGGGGGGGGGGGGGG
>JAIPMN010008994.1:0-40254 GCA_020650975.1 Apostichopus californicus | reverse complement strand
ATGCGATGGATACATGTGTGGAGGAAATTGACCCATCTGCTCCAATAACTGTGAGTTTATCACGATTCCTGTGCTTGCTACTTAAAACAGCCGTCTGAGTTGATCTTGATTAATCTTCGATGTTATATGAATACCATAGTCGGGGGGGGGGGAGGGGAGGATACAGTCTAGAAACAACAGAGCATATCATCTTAGACTACCTTGGTACTAGCTCTAGATGGCCAGAGAAAGATGAGTAAAGCACTTGGGGAACAATTTTGTATTTTAAATTAGTCTTGCAAATTTCTGAATTGCTGTAAACTAAGCCAAACAGGTGGAACGTTTCATAGTCACCAGATGCATATAAGTATGAGTAACAATTCTGCCTCTTAAGTTATCAGTCAGCATTTATGTGTAAAGATACAGCATGGCGTCTAAGAATAACCATTTTTCTGTGCTTTGTACCAACCCAGGAGAACATGCCTTTAGTTAATGATCATTGTTGCTCACTAATGATCAACTTTAAATTGGTGGTTACATTGTTAAAACATTTTCTGTCACTTGACCACTTTCTATAAATGGAAAGTAATTGATGACTGTATAAAGACTTCAAGCCTGTCAAAAAGCTATGATGGAAACTTATCCTTCTTTTAGCCCTCTCGCAATCCCCAGCTAAATATGGAAGGATAACAGAGTTACTCAACTGAGAGCAAAAGTTTCTTAGAGCTTTGTCAAATTGTGAGTCAGCTTTAAAGTTTGGTAATGGTAAAGTGATTCAGCTTTTTAAATGGTACTCTCCAAAGTCTTATATTTTATATCCTGATTACTCTTTCATAGTTTACCCAGACCGGATGCAGAGGAGGAAGGGCATCCTCTGATCAGTCACGTCTTGCTGAGTGGATGAAAGAGCCTTGCCGGGTAGTCCAGCTGCTTCAAACCATCCTCAGACTTGATCCGGTCAAAGGTCATCCATGCAAACCAGTCAGGGAGAGTGGTTGGAGAGTGATCTCTGTCCTTTGTAGAAACACTCCAGATTCTAAACTTAAATGGTAAGGATCCAACGTTGCCATGTTAAGATCAGATCAGCCTCCCCTGTTTGTCACTCCTTAAAGGTATCACGTTTCAAACATATAGGCCAAAATATTAATAAAAAGGACAAAACAATGTACAATCACTGTGGAATCTATGCTAACCTTTTTTATCCATATCCTTCAGTAGAATATGTGATAAAAAGTATCAAACATGATAACCCCCCCCCCCACCCCAAATGAAACACAATTCTCCTTTTGTACATTGTTAGCATCTTTATCACTGTAGTTTAATAATAATACCTGGGATTGCTTGTCCTTTCATTGGTCCTCCATTTGACATCCATTTGGAGTCACGACAAGAGATTTTCCTGACTGTAATTTAGTTTATGTATGCCTTTGGTTGGTTTCTCTTCTCTGCTTCCCAAAAATAATTCACAATTTTTGGGGGGCCTTTTAGTTATAGATGAATGAGTCACTCATGGCTCGTTACAACACTGCTTGAAGATGGTGTACTTGTGACTGGTTATAATATTGCTTGTGAATAAGTTACTCGTGACTGGTAACGGTTACAACACCGGTTGAGAATGAGTTTGTCATGACTCATTTTAACACCAGTAGAAAATGAGAAACTCATGCCTGGTTACAGCACTGCTCGAGAATGAGGTGCACATGACTGGTTACAATACTACTTGAGATTGAGATGCTCATGACTGGTTACGGCACTGCTACACATTGAGATACTCATGACTGGTTACAATACTACTTGAGAAAGAGTGACTGGTTGCAGCACTGATGAGAACGAGACACTCATGACTTGTTACAACACTGCTCGAGATTGAGATGCTTATGACTAGTTACAATACTATCGAGTCACTCATGACTGGTTACAACACTACTCGAGAATGTGTAGTTACAGCACTGCTAGAGATTGAGATACTCATCACTGGTTGTGGCACTGCTAGAGATTGAGATACTTATGACTGGTTACATTACTACTTGAGAACGAGTCACTCATGACTGGTTACAACAATGCTCAAGATTGAGATGCTTATGACTGGTTACAATACTACTTGAAAATGAGTCACTCATGACTGGTTAGAGCATAGTAGAGATTGAGATACTCATGACTGGTTACAATACTACTTGAGAACAAGTTCCTCATGACTCGCTACAACACTTCTAGAGAATAAATAACTCATTCTCTTTTATCACATACATCACCGTGCAAGTCTTAAACTCCTATTTGTTTCTTTCTGTTTTTTCATCCTTATCAAGGTGTGTTCCTCTTTTAGTCCAGCATGGCCTGTCTTTAGCCCTATCTCCATCCAGCAGTAAGGATACATGGATGTCTGCTCTTACTACTACAACAGCTGTTGCTGGAATGCTTCCTATTTGTTCGCAGTCAGGTAAAAAAAATTGTCAGCCTTTCGAATGAATTTCAATTGAAATAATAACACTGGACATAAAAACCTGTATGCTTTCAGTAAAACTCTGGACTAGATTTTAGTGGAGGAGATTTATGCTATAAAAATTAATCGATAATTAGTATTGTGCTATGTGGTGCTTTGAATGCTTCCAATAACTGATGTTGCAAATCTGTAGAATTAAATATTCACATTAAAACTTCCTTCCTTTCAACAAATTATCTTAACATTCAGTCCTTATAGAGATAAACAAAATTTAGCCCAACAATGAAGTTAACAAGAAGGAAAGAAAAAAAACTTAAAATAAATAAATTTTCGATCCATAAGAACAGGATCATCTTGCTTGAGTTATTCATTTATATATCGCTTAATTTGTAATATCTAGTACTTGGAATATAGAATACTTTTCTTTGGTAGTATCAGTGTTATTTTATTCACTTTTGTATGATTATATATAAGAGTCGATGATTTGTGTAATGGCAGTAAATTTGATGTGTTGCTGCAATTTCAACCTTATGCCAAAGCTACAGCATTTTGATCAAACGACTCACAAATTGAATATTGATTGTAGTAATACTTTGATTGTTATTTTACTCCAGATTCCTGTCCTCTATCTCACATTTACCAGTGGGGAACCTCACTGAAATCAACCGATGATAGTTTTGGCAGAGACGGGGTGACTTCAATAAGACTTGAGGTAAAGTATGATGCACTGAGCAAGAAGATAGGACAAACTACAGGGTGTCTGTAGAGCAGGGGATCTCAGTAGGTGACCCCACGGGCCCTCGAAAGATACCAAATGCAGACCACAACCAACATGATCTGTCCACACTGTTTCTTAATCTTAATCTTCTCCGTAACGTCTGTTACATAAGGTCAAGATGCTCTCTTTCCACTCCTGTCGATCTTCTGCAGCTCTTCTCACATCGGACCAGCTTCTCCAGCCATTCTTGTCTCTCTCTTTAGTTGCTGTCCTTCTCCAAGTCGTCTTGGGTCTGCCAACCTTCCTCCTTCCTTCTGGTGCCCATTCCATTGCTACTCTTGCATGATTTCCTGTCTCCTTCCTCATAATATGACCAATCCAATTCCATCTGCGTCTCCATATCTCTACACTTATTCTGTTTATGCCTGTTTGCTGTATAATTCTGTCATTGCTAACTAGTTCTGTCCAAGGTATTTTTAGTAATTGTTTACTAATCCGTTATTCAAAATCCTTCAGTAACTACACATGAACACCCTTCTTGGATATCCTGTACATTGTTGAATCATCTATGGACGTTTTCATTTCGGTCTGGTCTTTCACTCCAAGCAAATTTTTTCTCTGGCCCTCATAGAGAGTGATTTGAGACCCCTCCACCCCTCCCCCATAGAGGTAGTAGTGGTGTACATGTTCCTCCTTGGAGTTCATATGAGCTTGAAGAAGAGAGAGGCAGCAGGATGAATATGATACCTATATCAGAGAAGAAGCAGATGATGTATCTCACCTAGCCTATTTTGGATATACCAATCTGGGCAGAAATTGCAATGATTGTTAGTAACTTATATAGGATACTAGCAAGCTAAGTGAAAGTGTTTGATGACAGTAAATACTTTCTTATGTCTGTATAGAAAATTGCTGCCCCTTCTAAAGTTAAATGATTCTGAAAGCAAGGGTATGACTGTTATGTTAAAGTTTAGATGAGAACAGGTAACATGGTAGTTAGTAATCAGTTAATCATTCAGTATAGGGAATAAAACGTTAGGCTTCCTCGGTAATGCCAAGTCTGTCTCTGTCTTTCATTCATACATATCAATATCTTCGTCAACCAACTCATCATCCTGTGCTTCTTGCTTGAAGTCGTTAATGAACCTTAATTGTAAAAAAAATCTCTTTATGGAAATTGTTAATATGTATCATGTTCGAGTGCTGACTTGTAACTTTTGTAAAACGTAGGATAAACCTTTCCTTAAGCTAAATTTTGTGACTTGCTAATATATCTGTTTGGGTTTCCTTCCTCAGATTGTTAAGTTACTCTTGGCGATAGTTTCCAGCGGAGTTAATGGAGCGAGTTCCTTGGTCGAGACAAACTGTCATTGCAGCTATGAGGTAATGTTTATAGCCCTTTTACCTTCTGTTTCATGCATGTGGAGGTATGAGTAACATTAAACAACCCTTATATTAATATGAACAAAGTTTAAATAGCTTCAACGCAGTATCCACATTCAATGCATGCTGAAGACCTCCATTTGATTCTTGTCACCTTGAATATTCGATCATGCAACGATCATATGACACTGTTTATATGTTTATATACTTATTTATATTTAAATATTGACTATGATTTAATCTATTTTACTATTTACATACTTCTGAATTTGTTTTGGACTATATGCTTTTTGGGCTTTTTTAAAATATTTTTTATGATCGTTTAGAACAGGTGTTTTTATATTGTTGCTTTAGGCTTTTACATTTTATGACTTATTGGTTCTATATATTTAATATTTAGGTTTTTGTTACTATTTGTTTGTAGGTTTTACATTTGTAAAGCGCTTTGAGCAGCTTTGCTGATTATGCGCTGTATAAATATTACTTATTATTATTATATATAAAGGGGACACTGGATTTAGAGCAGCTTTTAACTATAAGCTCATAAACATCAAAGTTGTACATGAGTATTCGGTTTGACTCGTTTCAAGCATTGCGACAGATGTAAGAAGTATGAACAAGACTAAATTACTAAGTACGGTAGTAATTATGCAAATTATGAAAGTACATAGATATATACAAAAATGGTTGGGGAGATTCACTGGAAAGCTTTTGTAACCTCTGATTCAACTATCTGCAAACATTTTATTTCTCTTCGAGATCTTTCTCTCTTGCTTTGATAAAGAAATGTTACATGAAGGAATTTGTTAAGTCATTATACAAGTTCCATTTTATTTGTGCCTTTTCCCTCTTGCCATGGTCTTGACTTGGGATGTTTATTTTCCAGTATGTAAGCTGTTTGTACTCTTATCACTGATAAAAGCAAACATAACCTTCATCATTCTTCTGATCTGTTCATATCAGGTGGTTGGCAGTGTTGTCTTCATGTTGCTGGAGGAGCTGAAGCAAGCAGAAATGGACAAGTCGTCTCATCAGAGGTGAGACACATTTTTGCACCCCTCCATCTTTTTTTGGTAGGGTGGGGGAAGGGTGGGAGTACTTGAAAGGAAAGAGAAGAGGGTTGTTAAGAGTTGGCAGTACTTCATCCAATAATCACTAGGTTCTCTACAATCTTAAGATACCCATACATATTTTCTTGGGGGGAGGGGGGGTCTCCTGTTCCCTTATAACTGATGGTATACTGGGTCATTTAGCGAGTGGTCAGTTCCCCAAACTGCTATTTTCATCTTTTTTCTAGCAAGTCTCTTAATTGTGGCGTATTGGGAAGGCCCCAAAGGTGAATGGTATGTGAACTGTTTGAGTGGGTGGTTGGGGAATGTACTATCCATTACTATACGTACACTTGACACAAGGGTGAATATATCTACCCAATACGTTAAGTGTCAAGTTAAATTACAGGAAATTAACCTACATGTGGGGCCCCAGAAATGTGTGGGGCCCTAGGCCATAACCAAATACTGCATGGCAAGCTGAAATATGTATTGAAAGTGTTTCAGCCCATTTTGGTTCAGTTTACCTCAGTATTAAATCTTATCAGTATTGCATAGCCTTTAGTTTATCATCCTAGACTTGCAGTGAACTAAGGCTTCCCAGGTCGGGAAGGAGGAGGTTGACACGTAACCTGCCGTAGTTGTGGTCGCTATGGAAGGGTTTTAAATGTGGGTTACAGGTGGGCAATCCACTCCCCTGAACAGAGTTAGAATTACAATAGGTGTGTCACAATAAGCCTCTTTATTGTTGACGTCTTATCACTATTGTATAACTAGAGGTGTCTCTCATCTTTATGAGTAGTGAACACAAGCTATCCAGGAAGGGAGGCAAGGTTTGGATGACTTGGTCATTCTATTCTCCCACGGAATCTCTAATTAGACGTATCGTCTAAAAGAAAGCTGCAGCAGCTGTAATCCCTGCAGGTCCTCAGTTCCTATTGGTTCAAACAGAAGATCAAAAGATGTGGTCCTATGTAGCCTGGATGTAGTGATGCTATACAACTTCAGTCCTCCCAACAGCCATGTCTTGATACAGTAACTTATACAAGATGATCATTGTTGTGAAACACCTCAATTACCTGATCTCTCTTTGTCATCCCCCCTTTCTTTAAGATGGTTCCTGTTGGAGCAGGGGTTGCTCTTTCTACACATTGTACTAATGCAGACCAGATCTCTCACTGAGCAGAAACTAGAGACAGAGCTGGAGCTAATGCATCTCGTTGTTAGACTCCACCGCTTATTCAAGAAAGCAGATCAGATGGATAAAAGTCAAGGTAAGGGGTTTTGGTACTTATCTTTCTTTCTCTTAATAATAGGACACACAAGTGTGTTTGTATGGTTGAGGTACAAACCAGCCATGAGGATAGTTTGTAAAGACACACCTGAATCTTGTGAAAAGCATAGATGCATTCTAAGAAGTCAAGCAAACAGGTTCTTTTAGTTTCATATGTACAACAGAACTGCTGTAGATGAAACGCAACACCATTTGTCCCAGACAAATTTATATATTACATCGTATGTTATCTGAGGCAATGAAACACTTGACCTAATGGTCTGTGTGTCAGACCAAATAGTACATCAACTGTAAAGGCATTGAAGACTCGCCCCAAACCGCGTTCTGAAAAAGATAACTTTCCATTGCTTGCAAGTGAAGTTTTCTTCTTGTCACTACAAAATGCAGACAATAATGAAACGTGATACCTTGTTATCTTTTATCTAGACCTAAGATGTCCATCGATGCTATGTACACCGTGTTATGGGTATTGACGGTACACTAGTGTCTAATTACCGACGGTAGCAAGCTGTGTGTGTAATTTCTGGGATCGATGGTGGTGTCTAACACTTCTTTTACACCTCGAAACTAGGTCAGATTACTGGCATTAGACATTGCTTGTGCGCGAGTCTTTACACCCTTTAATTGAGGAGTCTCCGATGTATGTAAGGGTCATTGCTCAGAACATAAATGGTATAGAGGCAATGCAACCTAGACCAACAGCAGTGTTTCCATTGATATACGACACAACTTTATTTCATGCCTATAGTCATCCTTTAACCCTAACAATTTGTTGTTGGGACCATGTTGTAAATGTTGTATGTTTTGTTTACATTTATTAGCATTTATGCTGCAAGATATCTGGGAGTGTGTGGCTGGTGATGACGACGTCTGGGAGGATGACGAGCTGGAAGAGGATGAAGATATGCAAGAAGGTGACTGAGACGCACTCTCAAGATTATTATACAAACTGAAATAAAAACTGAAAAATAAGTACGGAAGGATCTATCACACCTTGAAAATGCAGGGATGTATGTGTGTATGTATGTATAGTCTGTCCATTTAGGGCTTTAATTTATATCACAGTTGCTTTGTGTGGATAAAATCATGACTTGTTTAGCCAGTCTAAATTAAGTCAAATTAATTGAGTAGTTAAGGTTTTGTGAAATATTATTGATGTGGGTAACTTGTTTGATTACCTGGTGTCCTATCACAGCCAGTGTCTTTATTGCATTTATTAAGGGGAGAACTAATGTAGTTGAATAGAAACCTTTTTCTTGCTATGAGTCAGCTAGTCTTGTCGCATAGTATTTTAAGTTAACTTTTATGCATATGGCACTTCTGGAGTATTATGTGCTTTTGGCAAAGTGGTGTCGAAGAGAAGAGCTTAATAGCTGATCCTTACAGAAAGGAATACCTAGAATGTATTATTATTTTGGATAGAAGTGTCTTTGTAGTTATTGCATGCATTATTTAAAAAAAAGAAAAGTCATCAAAGACGAGGCTTGCTTTGCAACATAAAGGGTTCACTTGCCAAAATGTCTGCACTACATCAGGGCATTCTCTACCAGTAATTAAAGAAATGTCTGCTTGTTATAATGTACCTTGAATTGTTACAGACCAAGTAAGCTTGAGGCTTCTCAACCCTCTTCAGCAAACCCTCTTGCGGACAGAGAAAAACAGTCATTGACTCAATCGGGACGTCCTTCCTTGAAGCTTTAAGAGGCTCACAAGTGGATTCATTATTTGGCAGCTACTTTGTTTATGAATTTTATGTTTTTGTTCTTGCAAACATTTGATACTTAGCAAATCCTCTCATACATAAATTGTTAGAATGACCAAATTCAGTACAGGGTAATGTAGATATGGGTAGATTTCTATTTAGGTATCAATTTTTTCTAGTAAACACAATTAACCATGTTTTGTATATTTTTGTCACTTTTGATATAATCATAAGTATTCACTCATCTTCCATTAAATAAGCGCAAAATAAATAAAACTTACAGGGATAGTATCACACCTATTAAATGCAAGATCATTTTAATCTTCTCTTTGTTTTAATTATTACCTTCTTTGTCTCTTAACCCATCCTCTGTATGTGTGTACCTCTCAGTTTGAGTTATTCCGATATCAATCTTCATGGTTTTCCCATCTTAGAAGCTGTATTTAATATAAAATTATATCGAAAATAGTCAATTGTTGGATGCTGTGAAGGGGGACAGAACGAAGCAGCAAAATGGCTCTGCAGGTATTTGGAAGTTTCAATATCACCACAGCTTTTAGTGAACTGAAATCAGCTCACAGGAAGGAAAAGGCAGGAGATACATTTTACACATGATTTATATTAATTTATAAAAATATTCATTATACAAAAATTACATTTATATTAGCTTGTAGAATGTTGCCGACCACCTCAGATTATCCTTAAAATCTCCCCAGATTGAGCTTACAACCTCTGAGAATCTTCAAATACCTACTTTAATCCAGGATGTTTGAAGCCTCAGAGTACACTTATAACCTATCTTTTCAATTCTCTGTAGTGTGTCCTAACATTGAATCTCATACTATCCTTACCTCGGAACTTCCCTCTTTCCATTCAACCATCATCACATGGTGAAAACTATGCATTAACTCTTTACCAGGAGATACAAACATTTTCCAGTTGATAAAAAAATGTGTAAGGCATATGGGTGGATGATTTAGACAAACCAGCCTAGTAATTTGATTTGAAAAAATATGGTGCTTCTTAATATTAGTTATGTGATGGAGAAAATTCTTCCTGATAAGTTTTGAGGTATACATATTAATTACCATTGCTAATGAATTTTGACTTGCCATCGTACATTTACCATGTTATTACCCCTGATTCTAATTCACATCAAAAGTCAAGTTTCATCAAAGTGAGTTTTCAACAGCTTCATAGAAGTCTCTTAAGCTATTGCATCACTGTTGTCTTCAGACAGTGTTGTATTTTAATTTATGACAGATAATTATGTAAAGTTGGATTGTATCCCAACCTGAACAATACATGTGTCTTATGTTGTATTAGAATATGAACCCTAAAATTGATTGTTTATCTACACTCCCACATCTGATGAAAGTTATATATGTGGGTGTAGCTGTCGAACTAAGGAATTTACTAACAATTGCCAGTAGGTTTTGCTACGTCATTCTGTATTATTTATTCTTATTGAATTTTGAATACTTTTTGCTAATAGATAAATGATTTGATAATATGGCTGACTCAATCAGAGTATTTTACTCCTGGCAAGGCACAAAGCATTTCAAACAGAAGATTGGCTCCCGTCAGGGCAGTGGTTCCATTGGTGTCATAAGGAGGTGAAACCTAGACAAGCAAAACAGAGAAGATGGACTAAATAGTGTTAAAAGTGCAAAACTATATAAATTCCAGTATTTAATCGAGCATTCCTTTGTCTCTGACAAAAAACAAAAATGACTAAGAGACAGTCAGACACATCAACAATATTAAATTAAAGCAGATAAGTTAATGCACTGAAATAGGAATGGAAGGGCTATCCAGTTTAGAGGCTTGTAATTGGTACCCATCAGCTTGTGGGTATACCTGGTGAACATTAGCCAACCATTCAGCCACATGCCTGTTGCCTCTGCATTCCTGCATAAAATGGCTTCAAACTCACACTTATCCAGCAGATAGCACTTAATTTGCAGTGTTTCATAAAGAAGATTTGTGAGGGGGGGGGGGGGTAACTATGATTGGCTAGGGGTCCAGTATGAGCAGTTGCAACATTTGCAGATATTTCTTGTCCCAAGTTTCTTCTTGCTTTGGCTAAGCAAACTACTATAAAAGGTTAGATATCCTACCCCCTCCCCTGGATTCCTGTGTGTCCCCCTACAGAGATAGCATAAGCTGTTAGAGGCTGTATTAAAGGCACTACACCAATGCTACCTCCCACTGTGGAGCCATCTCGTGAAATGGTTTGCAAGATAACAGAGATTGCTTGCCAAAACTAGTGCTATGTGTGTATGCAATGCTTAACCAGCCGTTACATTTGTAGCATATTTGGCAGAAATGTATTGGCATAAAATCTTACTACAAATGGCCATGTATTACTTGTCATACTTCTTAAAGATAAACAATGCTATTCTCATACCTTTTTTCCCCCTTAAAAACATACTTCAACACTTACTTCAACAAGATCTGCGCCAACTAACTTGATTCCTTTGCAACCTCTGATTATCTCTAAGCCTTGGATGGAGGTCAGCCCGCCAATCTCTGGGGTACCTGACGGATGAAAACAATAAACAAATTGACTGGATATGACCTCTTTCAGCCTTCTACTTACAGTTTACATTGATAAAATTCCACCAACAAAAACTTGAAATTTAGCCAGTTGTGACAATTGTTTTTATGTTCACTTGTTTGATATCACCCTACAAAGCACTTGTGCTTTCAAGCATGATATGATAAAACAGTATAAATTGGTATTAGCACTGGAGGGTTGTCTCAACTGGCTGTGGAAATTATTTTGAAACTTTTCTTGTGTGTTAGTCCCTATTGTATCTAAATAACATAGTCATAATACATCAAAATGGGACATTGTTGATGATAGAAATTGCCCAGTTTCATCAATACACATATATAAATATGTGTAGGTGACAAATTGCAATATTAGAAATATAATGATTTGAGGAATTAAAGAACATCAGTACTTTCAAAGTACCAAATTTCAGCATGCTAAAAATGCTAGAAAAATTCAAAAATTCCTGATAGTTCTACATCTCCACACATTGAGAAGCGTTAAATTTGACAAGTTTCAGGGAGGAAAACTTACTTTGAAGGCTGTAGTAAAAGTTCTTTCTGAAGTTGTGCATGGGTAACCGTTATTTGACTTTTTTGCATATTTGGCACCAATACTTATTACCTTTCATGTTTCTGTTACAAAAGTGTTATTTTGACCAAAAACATAGACTTTGCACAAGATAAAGCCCATGTCAATGCTTATGGACTGTGTTGTTTTACATTAATTTACTACAATAATCTACAACATATTTGATAGAACATATTTGAGAGAATATTTTAGATAGGCTTTTCATTACTGGGTTCAATGGGGAAGGCAAGGTTGAGTGGAAATCTATTTTTGTTAGTGCCGAGTTAACGTTGGGTTCCTCAAAGTACCTGTTCCTGGTGCAAATGCTGGATCTAAAGCATCAATATCAAAGGAGAGATAAACTGGTACTTGTCCCATCATGTCTCTGACTTCAGCCATCAAGGGTGACATTGACTTATACCAACACTCTTCAGCTGGAACCACTCGAAACCCCTGTTATATAAAAGAGCAAAATTAATTGTACTTCAGGCAAGAATTATCCAAGGACTCGGCATCTAAAGCCAAAACCAGAATGCAAAAATGCATTGAAGTTTCCATTACTTCATTGCAATAGACTTCTGCTTATTCCTTAGAAACAGCTATTATAATATAAATGTCCTGATTTCTACTATGAGATACGGTATCATGTTTAAATGGTTTCCAGAGTTTGACTGCTGGTGACCCAGATGACCTTTGACCTCTACCAAAAGCAATTGAGTTTTTCTATTCGATATAACACATCCACATGCCACTTTATAAAAAATCTCCATGCTTCCTATCTTGAGATGAAGTGTTTACAAGGTTTTCAGTGTTTGACATCTGGTGACCTCAGATAACCTTTAACCTCCACGTTAAACAATAAACTTCTCAGTATGATTCATGCACATGCCAAGTATAACAAGATTTACACATATGACTCCTGGTAATGCCAAATGATCTTTGATCTCCACCAAAAATAATAAGGGTCTTGAACTCAACGTGTCACAACTACATACTAAATATGAGATTAGTCCAAGCTTTCCTTCTTGAGATATTGTGTTTACATGTTTTCACAATTTGACCTCTGGTGACCCAAATGACATTTGACCTCCCAGAAAAACAATAGGGTTCTTCTACTCAATGTATAGGCTTCTTGCACTTAATGTGGTACTTCTACACATCAAATATGAAATTGGTCCAACCGTCCCTTCTTGAGATAACGTGTTTACAAGGTTTTCACAATTTGACCCCTGGTGACCCCAAATGACCTTTGACCTCCACCAAAAACAATAGGCTTCTTGTACTTAATGTGGTGCTTCTACAAATCAAATATGAAATTGGTCCGACCGTCCCTTCTTGAGATATCTTGTTTACAAGCTGGGCATCACAAATGCCCTCACACACACACACATACGCCATCATGAATGCAAAGGTTACGATTATCATCGAAAACAAAAGTCACAGGTAGGCAGAGTGCAGTCAATCTGCAAATTTGCAAGGTTTTTGAAACCCCATTAAACACAGACTGAAGAACATGCCATATATATATTCAAGTTTTTAAGATATGCACCTATGGGCAGTATATTAGACTTTATATTACTTTAATTGCTGAACCTCGGCTGTTTATAGGGTCATTTCTCAAAAGTAAAATGTGGTCTAGTCATACAACTTGGACTGATAGCAGTGGTTTCTAGCGGCCTAAAACACATCAAAATTAGTGCTTGATGAAATCCTTTAAATCTTTGGCCTGGCTGACTGTATACAAAATTTCATTGTGGTATACAAGATAAATTTCATGCCCACCCATGCAAATAAATGATCTGCCATGGGAGACAAATATCACAATAAGATAATAATTCAAGCAGCTGGCTTCATCGGTTTCAAAAGATGATTATTCCACTTCCCATCATTTTACTATTGGATGGTTATACAGAAATCTTTATTTTTAAAACAGCTGATTTTAACTAATTTATAGGCTAGGATTGTGAAGTTATAATGTTTAACCTAGCCAGAACAGCACTACTAATTACATATAAACTAAATGTAGCTGACAGGGATGAAGACAAATTATCAAAGGCAAACTCTCACCTGCTCCACTTGCCACGATTGTCCACCATTCTTGACGGAATACTGGGACCCTCTCAGTCCGATCTGGATTGTCTTTTCCGGGATGATTAATCCCTCGTCAAATGCCCTACGGAATGGAGTACCGTGAGCGATCTTTTCTCCGAGCATTTCATCAGATGTATCCGCATGCGCATCAACATGTATCAAGCCCACAGGACCATGCTTCTCCTGAAACAGCAAAGAAAAAAAAAAATCAAATATGAGAATGAATAAAAAATAAATAGCTCGCATAATAAGCGAAAATAAGCAGGATAATAGCTGATTTGAGTAAAATTAAGTTGATATCAACTGCTAAAAGATTTATTATGATTCCTTTATAGTTTGCAGACAACAGAGAATTAGTAGGTTGGTGTTGAAAATATATGAAACATAATGGTAGTATCTGGAAACCTTAGAGGTCATGTCATAATATATATCATAGCAGATAAAGTGAAACAGCCCCCTCATTATTTGAAAGTATAAATCCACATCTGAAGAGGAAGAATGTGATTACATTACATTGCTTCCACTGGGTTTCTCATACTTAGACTGGCAATAAGGATGAATACATGAATAAGCTTAGCTAATGTTTAAAGCAGTACTGTTCATGGAGCAGTGTTTTTAATGTGTTTAGTCTTCAATATATGTGTCTCACAGCCACCATGATATATTCAAAAATAACAAAAAGTATTATTCATGTTCAAACTTCTACAAGTATCTTCCTGCCACCATTAAAGTGTTTTGCCACCTCACTAAAAGATCATTTATCAATGCCTATGCTAATTACTGATTTGAAACTGATTTGATTTGAAAATCTCAAGGAGAATATTTTAGAAAATTTTGAGCAATGCTTTGACGACAGTGATAACCTACACAATAAGGGGATGATGGAAAATCAATATAAACTGAAAATTCTGTTTGCAACCAGAAAGCCCGAAGGCCTTGTCATTCCTTGACACATAATTTTCTGACAATCTGATTATTAATGTAGACCAAGTGAGTTAAATTTGTCCAAGAATAAAGTGAGAACCGAAAAGATCAGAGATTCACTGTTGCGGATTTTACAAAATAGAATTTTATTCCAAAATGTTTCAAGAACCACAAAAGAACAGTCTCACTATGTGACATGAGGACACATAGACGTTCTACGTACAAGGAGTTGGACATTTATTTTACGGAATTTTTACGAATTAGCTCTGCCTTTTAATAATTGTCATCAATGAATGAGAGTTACATGAGATTTGTTTAATCACTGTGAAATATTTTCACCACTTATAATTGCCAAAGCCAAAGTTATCTAGTATAAATCACAGAGAAATAAGGCCAATTTTGGGACTATCTGAGATAACCTGTTGACCCCTTGAGCCTATTTTGATTTAACCTGTTGACCCTTGAAGCTCAGAATGTGAAAACTGATAAGTGCTTGAGTGTGTTTAATTCACCCAATCCAAGAATATCAACTCTTTGAAGCAGATCTCATTTCCAGGCTGACTATACATTGTTGGATTACTTCAGACCTTTTGTGTAAATTGCAAAAACCTAAAGTGAACTGAAGTTGACCAAACTATGTTCACCAAAAGAAAATTATAGCATGGGAGGATTCACAGATTAATATGAGCTTTTACATTGGAGTTATCATGTTCACAAGGTTCTCTGACTTTGACTTATGTTGACCTTATGTGGCCTTTGACCTCTACCAATTTTAATAGGGTTCTTGTACTCACCAAGTTGGATTTACATACTATGAAGTTGGACAACGATGTACTTGAGTTATTGTATTTACAAAATTTTCAGACTGACCTTTGTTGACCCCACATGACCATTGAACTTCACAGAAAAGAATAGGGTTCTTGTACTCAATAAGACTGATCCACACACTAAGTATGGAATTAATCCGTTATGAACTTTTTTGAGTTATCGTGTTTACAAGCAGGTGTCACAGACATACACAAACACATACACGCCTCCGGCAAGGAATCAACAATAGTGATGCATATGTACAAACTAATAGATGTTTCCTGTATCTGCAGTATCTTTCTAAGCTGAGAGTCAATCACTATATATATTGCATCACCAGATCATGAACTGAATTAGTAATCCAAGCTTAACCAACCTTAATAGCTTGTAGTATGGGATATGATATGGTATGATCACCGCCCAAAGTCAGTGGTACGCAGTCATTCTCCAAGATTTCTTTATATTTCTTTCTGATGCTTTCACACGCTTTCTTGATGTTGTACATCGATAGTGAGACATCACCAATGTCGGCAACTCGTAAGGATGCATAAGGAGCAGCACCTGACGACAAGGAAAATGGATGGATAAGATTAGCGCTGACAGGAAGAACAAGGGACCAAACTCTTACTGACTCTTCAAACTGACTGTTGAACCATGCGGCATTATAATTCTACCTTCAAGCATGCCCCCCCCCCTCCCACCAAAACTTTTCACACCAATTACTTATGAGGGAGTGGTTTTGCCACAGGTAGCAATTTCAGAATCTCTGGATATTTGTCTGATACCAACCCCCTCCCCTCACCCTAATTTTGAACCTGTGTTGAGCAGGTGAACAATTACCCCAATAATTTTTCATAGCAATTTTTTCCATGAAGGAGTGGTGCAAATGGCAACCACAGATGGCAATTTCAACAATCATTGGATATTGCTCTGACAACTACGCTCCCCTCGCCCACCCCAATCTCAATTCAGTCTTGGGATTAAGGTGGCCACTGACATGACATCAAAATGATCATCCACTCAAGGAGATCGAACATGCTAGTCAAGAAACCGTGTCTGAAAACTTGAGAGAAACCCCACAGTTCACATATCATGCATGATAATAATACTTATAAAATGTAAACAATTTATATAAGTACTGTAAGCAAAATTTCAATATAGTTTACTGAAAAAGATCATATTAACTGTAATAAAATTGGACACCGAGGTTTTGTAAGTGCATTTTTATCTATGAACTAATCTATGTACCAACTAGTACAATATCTAAGTAGAGTTTAACAGGTATGTAGCTCTTGACTTCCTTAATTATCAAATACAAATCCTTTCTTTCATAAGCAATGACAGACATACAGTACATGCCAGATGCTTTTGGCCATCCTAGTTTGGATTACTAGCTCTAAGAGGCTGGAGGGCCCCATTATATGTGAGATATGTCATGTCTTATCCAGCAAACTGAAACTTTAAAAGCCATCAAAACATATGAGATATATTAGTTATTATCTAATCGACCATTATTACTCACTGTATAATATCACCTGTCATATGCCTGCGACCTACATACCAATAGGGTCAGCTTGTGACCCTTCCGGACTCCTGCTGAGTCTGTCTTATTTATGTTATTATATAATATGAGATATGAATGAGAACAGTTGCTATATGGGTACTCACCAAGGAAGACATGGAATAAATGGTTAATGTATGTACATTCGTTTCCTGTGTACTTATTTATTCAGGTTAATTACATTCATCCTACTACTTACAATATACGTGTGCGACATAACAACATATTTACAATTTCAAAGGATAGAGAATGCAATTTTCTGGCACGTATGGTACCTTGTGTGTTGTACTCTCTTAGTAGACAGGATTCAGTTCTGATTTGCCTCGGACCAAGTCTAGTTCCTGTCCTGTTAGAGCATCCGCTGTCGAATGGAATTCCAACAAAGCAGGCATCCAGACCTGTCAAGTGATTCATAAAAGAGAATGTAAGGATTAAAACAAGAGTGTATGCTGAGTGCCACTGCATATTCATGAATGTCACAAAAAATTAGTAGACTAAGATGTCATAGTTTTTATATTGCTTTTTCTTGATCAGAATAAGTGGCAAAAATTGGAAGGGATTTAAAATTTAATCAATTTGTAGGATAATGTGACACAGAATTTTGCAAGATGTATTACATGTTTTTCGGATGTAATGAGGGAAACTCTTTTTGAACTATTGAAAGATAATATAATCAATAATTATGTTTCTACAGAAGTAAACAACTGTATGGACTTATGACAAAAAAAACAAAGTTAAAGAATGAGTGAACAAATCAGGCTCTTGCAGCTACTGACAATATTGTGTACATCCCTCTTAGGCATTCATAATCATGAAGCACAAACTCAATTGACTACAGTGAACGGTTGCTAATTCTGCTCAAACATAATTGTCGTTTGTACTATAATGAAGTTTTCAGCTTAATAAACAAAAAACATAAAAATGAATCAAGATATTGTGACTCATCAAGTGCAGCAAATTCCAGTAATATACATGTTTGAAGTAAGCATAACAACGTTGCAAATTTACCCTGATTGTAAGCCCTGCTGCGATTTAATTCACATTCTCTTGACCTGGCCGACGCTTTCAAACCCCTGCCTTGAGAGTAAGCTTGTTATGGAGCAAACACTACCAAGTGGTTCTTTACCCCGAATCAGGAGATTGACTGGGCCAGTTCTGCTAAATGTAGGCCTTATGTTATAGGCGTCTAATAAATTAACATCCGCTAATTGCCTGAAGATGAAAATGTGCTGTCTTACAGCCTAGGCCTTAGCTAGGCCTAAGTCTAGTGATTGAATGCTCTAGTAGACCCATCAGCAAGTAACCTAATCACAATAGACCAAGGTCTTCAAACTAAAAAATTACTCTTTTTTTTGGTATTCTAGAAAATGTACCAATTATTAGCAGAAAGAAACATTTAACTTTTACCAATGATGAGAAATGATAAAGATGTTGACTCTTCTTTGGGAGTGTACAGTCCATTCCAACAGCAGGATCAAAACCCTGTGCTCCTATATATTGTATGACTGACAAAGTACTGTGTAAACAAACATGTACAGAAAGTAGACATTTTCCACTCATGAATATTCACGTCGTCAGCTTTACCTTGACCAATTGCAGTGATGAATATTCTAATGAACAAATTAACATGACAATAGATATCATGAATATGACAAATAATTAAATACATCCAAATAGATACTCCCAATTTTATGATGAAATGACATAGAATTAGCTTACATCCACTCTGCTCAGGAACGGGAAAGTTCCTACTTACCTGCTACCCCCTCCCACAATTTACCTTGGCTAAAATCCCCTCTTGCAACTAAAATGTATAATTAGCTCATGTACACTACCCTTTGATGATTCCTTGTGTGGGAGACGCATCATGGTGGCTATACCACCAGCACGTGGCATATCTAATCCACTGATGGGTTTGAAGAAGTCTTTCCTGTCATGGCTACTTTGCTCTCTAATATTCTTTGAGATAGGCCTACTGATCCCCTGCACAAGAAGACTTGGTTGAGACCACCTAAGTAGTTGATTAGACAACCGATGCATCTTCTCAGAATCCTAATTCGATGTTGTCAAAGTGCTGCAAATTGACAGAAAACAACATACAAGATGTTTCAATACATTTAATCAACTGAGTTAGTGTGTCACATCATCAGTGTGTGCCATGACTTTAACATTAAAACACAAGGCTACTATGCTATTTAGCTGTAGGACCTGCATACTCAGTAAGAAAAGAATCTCTAATTGACCAATTCAAAAATCCCTGCAGTGCAATGGTGATGTGCAGTCTTCTGTGGATTTGGTATTTCTGGTTTGTGAACTTGGGAAAAGGGGTTTGTTTCTGTTGGTTTCAAAACAACTTTGTTCATCATGGCTACACTGCAGTGATAATCAAATGGGGTGCCTTTGCCTACTGTACCTCAGTATTTGAGAAAGTGGTCGGATGCTGGGTATACACTCTCTTTCATCGGATGGGGACGTTAAATGGCAGTACCTGGAGCAAGAATGGGAACGAATTCACAATTCGAAAAGAGAAGGCTTGAAATAAGCCAGTGTTCATCCACGATCTAACACGGATAGGGTCTCAAATGAGCTACTGTAAGGCTTCCTGAACCTTGGGTCTTTATACTCTAAACTTACGAAGTGTAAGTTTCCATGGTAACAGTAATGTTAACTGTAGGTAGATCATTGCTTCCATGTGCTCAACTGAAAGGGTACTATGTAAGTATGATCCCCAAATAGCCAAGCATAGACCTACTTCGATCAAACATGGTCAGTCATGCTCAAGCATTTCACAGCAACTTAGCCTAGTCCTATCCCTTTTCACCTGACGATTGGGTAAATAACCACAACCTTTGACAGGTTTAGTAAATGTGCATAGGCATGGCATAACCTTTAGGCCTAATCATAATTCATCCAAACATCTAGAAAACTGCCAGTGCAACAAATAACAATCTGCAAAGTTACGAAACCTTTCATCAAATTACGTTGTCAGCGGTAGACTATAGCCTAGGTCTAACACAGTTGTGTATGATTATCTCCTAGTAATTGCTAGACAAAGTACGTCCAGTATTACTAGCCTAACTTTACAAGTAACATAGGGCTAAAGAAATACTAAAGTACATTAGAATTACCTGGCTAACTTCTAAGAAAATGCTCATCACATGTCAAAAACAGTCACTGTCGAGTACGAGAGACAATTAACCTGTGTTGAGGGCTAAGAAAGGTTGAGTCATAAATTATGACTGCTAATTTTGCGCTTTGTCAAGTCGTGATTGATTTAATACTTTACTTATGAATGCACGTTGCAAGTAAACAAGTGTACAAACAAGTGTACAAAAATGTGACAACGATCTGGACAGCTCTCCCCATGCCCAGGCATCGAGGGTTGGGAAAGTCCCGGTCTATGAACTGCTATAGCGCCCCACTTGTTCCAAAGGTTGCCTTGGCAACATACAGCTCTTCGTGGTCTGCGCATTGTTTACGTTACAGCCTAGTACAGTGTTTCTGGAAGCACATATTGCATGCATATAGCATGTCGTCGTACTCATTATCACGTTAATTGTTTGTAAACACAAAAACAACGCGGATTGTATTAGTAAGATCAACTAATAAGGATTGATCAATATTTAATATATTTCAAAGTGGGAACAGCCTTTGATCAAGAACTGAAGAATTGTGCTCTGATAATTTAGCCTTAATAGGAGCCATATTAGACTAGGCTATAGCCTAACTTAGTCTAGGCTACAGCCTGTACGTTTCCAGGCTAGGAACTAAAGAGGTTTGACAAAGCTTGACCATGTCCCACAGGTAACAAATCAACTTAATTGCTATTATTAGCCTAATTATTTAAACTCAAAACTTGTTAAGCAAACATAAAAATGACAACCATCTAGTGTGACTGATGATTCATTGGCAAAGTTATAATTGGACTAGGCTAGGCCTAATTGTTAGAAAACTGGCATAGGCTAAGTTAACTTTTGATTGTGAGAATAAATCTAAATATGGACTTAAACGTTTAATGTTACTTCGTGAGCATAAGGCTAAGTTAAGTAACATCACAGAATAGCCAAAGTTAAGCTAGTCCCATGTAACTCTGTATGCTTTAGCATTTACCTGTTGAATGGTACTTTGTTACTAAGTGTAAATTGTAGCATGGACACTTCTAATTCCGGACACCTAAGCCTTAAAACACCCCAAAACTATATCTTCTGGTATAAATCACCTAAAAATATACTTGATATGGTGGGAGAAGTGTGTTATATTACAATACACGGCCAAACTTTCTTTCCTGCAAACTGTTTTCACGTTGTATTCCAAGAAGATTCTTGTGATTGTGGAACTGGTATTTCTTTGCTAGAGTATTGCTAATTTTCGGACACACAGTCCCACAGTGTGGCGCTGGTGATAAAATTAGTGGCGCAGTTGCTCTTTCAGTAATTATAACAGACTTCATAGATCTCCGTCATTTTATTGACAAATATGTAAGTATTTACTTGCACACGGGTCATTTCGTATACTTTTTGGTGAATTTTGGCTCTTCCTGTAGGTTGTCATGGTGAAATCGTGCATTTCTTAGGGGTGTCCGAAATTTGCAGTGTTCCGAAATTAGCAATACTGACTATAATAGACAATTTTCCTTGCTAATAGATATTATGGAAGACCAAATTCTCCATAATAAATAACTAGGCATAGCCTAGCATACATTGTCATGACCTGTGTTTGAAACAAATTAACACATCATCTAAGTGATGGGGTTGGGAGGGGGGATGTGGAGTAGTAAAAAGAATATTCACTTTAATTCAGAATTTGGAGGGAATAGTCTAGACTACATACGTGAACTTTAAACACAAAAGTAAGAACCCTCACTTTACTTAAAAATGTTACTTTTAATTTCTTCCTTTACATCCAGCTATTACCAGAAGCAGTGGGTGCAGGCTCAAGAAAGCCTCAGTGACCTTTTGATCCAAGAGATACCTGCGGAACCACCCAAGCCCGAAAAGGACAGACTTACAGCTTTCCAGAACATTGCAACACTGTACATCAAGTACCTTCAAATATTTCGCAAATTGGAAGAGTGCTATGACCAAATTGTACAGCCCCAGAAACGTAGAGTATTGCGGCATGTTCTCGATGGTGTCATGGGAAGAGTTTTAGAGCTGAAGAATGAAATGGTCCTTCTTGAGTTTTCAGAGTTCCATTATTTTGATGATATTCTGTCAGACTTAAAGTTAACACCAGTAAGTTTTTCAATTTTTTTTTCATGCTTTGATCTAATGAGATATTGATCATTAGCCTAGTTACAGTTTATCACGTTTAATCAAATAAAGTTTAGGATTAACACTTTCAAATAACATTAAAGCATCCATATTTCAGTTTGATACACCTGAAGGTGTTATTTTCTTTTTAGCATATTAAGTAGCATACACAAGAATGATTTAAACGCCATCACAGTTTACAACGTACAATATTAGCTCCGATGAATCATTGATAATATAGTAGACAGAATAGGTATATTACAATTCAATGTTCAATTATCATTAAACCTGTCATGGATCACAACAATATTTTTTAACCTTTTAAAAGTTTGTCATCATAGCAATTATCCACTTTGGCTCATATCTTGGGCATAGTATAGATAACAAAATTTATCTATAAAAGTTGTCAAATAAAAAATTTGGTATTCAAACACTGGAATACATTACCTTTGTCCTACTGTACAAACTGTTGCATATATATTGTAGCTCAGATGAATTAGAGCACATGAGGTTCTCTTTCTGAGGCCACAGCCCTTAAATCCCATTTTAGCAATTAAATTATGATGATTATTCTTAATATTTTACACAAAAAAACATCATTTTATAAAACATCAACCTCTTGATTGACTGCTAGCAGCATATCCTTCAAAGATAGACTGACCATACTATTATAGGACACATTGTCACATTGACAGCTTCAATAATGGACATTTAGATTAAAAGGACATTAAATATATACCCTACAGTATTTGATACAGTATAGCCTGTTAGCAACGAGCATTCCAGTTTGCATGAGGACGTCAGGAAATAATTTTATATGACATGTTATATCAAACTGCTACCCAAAAGTGGCAAATTGTTTCTCAAGGATGTATACCAGTTTTGACACAAGGAGCATTACTATATTTAGTTTTTTCAGAGAACAAAAATTCATTGACCTTTTACACTCCAACATAAAATCAGATCACTTAATTTTTCATTGGGGATCATTCCTCATTACTTTCCACAATTTTTCCATCTTCTCCATAGAATGACATTGAGGTACCAATCCCAAAGTACTTCTTGAATGAAAGAGCCAAAGCCCTTCAGGATAGGGAGAAACTTCTTGGACAAATCTTAGCCAAGATGGGGCCACCAGAGGAAACGGTGGAGGAGGTTACCATGTCAACAGAGGAGGCGGTCCGTAACATTCAAGTACACGAGAGAGCCAGGCAGGGAAGACTGAGAGCCAAATTTATGAGAGAGATTCGACTTCAGGAGGAACGAGAGAGATTGGCTGCTAACAGAGGAGCGCCAACACTAGATAACGAACTCGCTGCCGTCAGAATTCAAAAGGTACCGAACGACTTCACGATAACAGGCTTTGCCAGATAGATAACAAAAAGTTCTCCCCCTTCTTTGCATTTGGATGGTCATTTTTATCCAACTATGAAGCAGTCACTAACAGAATACAACTATTCATTGCATGGAATGCAGAGTTCATTGTGAAATGATTACATAGCAAATGTAAAATGTTTATAATGCTTTTGACTAATATTAAAGTTGTGTTTGATTATTTTTTTTATGCTTTTGTTATCCTACACAGATCTGGAAAGGGTACTCTGTCCGAAAACGAATCAAGAAAGAGAGAGAAGACGAGATGATTTTTATTCGTATGGTGAGTAACCGTGGCAGCACATCTCAGATACCTCATCCACAACTTCAAATTGAAATGTGTCTCCTGAAAAGAACTATAAGCTGAAAAGAAATATGATGGAGATTTATGGTACAATAAATTGTCTTTTCTGTTAGTGTTTATTGTAAGACATTCTTTCTTATAACAGTATTTATTTATTTATTTTCTTGTTTGGGAATACAACAGACTGAACCTCCACTACCCAACAATTCCAAGAACACACCTCAGAACCGAGCGGATAAGACAGCGTCGATGAGACGTGTGACACAGACAGATCACGAGAGAGAGTACCACAAGGCTCTGGTCACCATCAAAGACAAACTGAGGGATGTGGAAGGGCCAGACATGAAAGAGACCATGCAAGATCAGATTAGACAATGGTTTCTAGAATGCAGGTAAAGACAATAGGTTTCATTGTGTGTTTTGTGATTGTTGTTGAACTTTTCTGACAACAGTTGATTCATTATGTACCCCCCTCCTTCTTCATCTTCCTTATGTAGAGAATACATACACCTTGAGGAAATATCTATGGTATGAGATCCAAGATTTCAGTAGGAATCTGTGATTTATGGTTTTGTGACAATGGAATTTTGCAGCAAAAAATAATTTTATGTGACTGCTGTAGATGAAAGACATGGTATCTCTGCAGACACTGCAGAGACCTACCACACTTGCACAGCAGGGTTATGTCCAAAAATTGCAGAGATGTGTAGCCTTGCCATTTAAGAATTTGTGCTGAAGTTGTTATTGTGATTAACTGCTGAGGGGGGAGAGGGGAGGAGAGGGGGGGAGAGGGGGAGGAGGGCTCAAACAGAGCTTCCCTAATGTATCTTCATGAATTTTTTGAATAGGGGAACTGGTAACTAAGGAAGGAAACTAGCAACTTTTAAATCCCTCATGTTGTTCTTTTTCATTTTTGTTACTATAATCAGGGATGCTACGGGAAAGTTTCCAGATTTTCCTCCAGAAGATGAAGGAGGATCAGCCCTGATTTTCAAAGAGAAAGACCCAGCAGAGGCAAGTATCACATAATAATTAAGAATAATATCAATATAATAATAATATCAAGATAGTATCAATACAATAATAATATTGTCTATAAATTAAGATTTTTGCCAGGATTGAATAGCCTATTATAAAAGTAACAGCAATGCTATTTCCATTTTTGTTTTAATTTATAACTTGTTATCTAATTTCAAGTCTTACTATATGTCTCATGCTTCCTATAAGATAAAATTTTCATGGCTTGAAGACTTCCAAAAGGCCTAGAATCTAACAATTTTAGCCATTTGCTAAAAAAAATGCCAGTGAATAAAATAGCGATTGGCTAAATCAAATTCTCACTTGCATTTTCTTGACTTAATATGAATTCACCATTAATTTTGCACAGGCAGGGAACATGCAAGTATCTTCTATTTTTTCCTACAGGCAGATAATAAAATCTACTGGCATTTAGCCAGTAAATAGCCTGAATTTTGGACTAATTGCCAAATTGCTATTCAAGTGCAAAGATATATAGCAGTTTTTGTACACAGGGACAGTAGTATTTTTAAGAGACAAGTCCAAAGCTTTCAAAACTGCTACACATAAGTTGAATGCCATCATTTATATGTTCTGATACATTTTAATTGTACAAATTTTAGAAAATTGTAGCCTCCACAGCATTGAAAGAGACTAAGTGTTTTAATTTCAGATCTGATGAAAATATCTGTAGCAGCTATTTGGAATATATTAAATATTGTATACTTTTATATTCATAATCTATGCCCTTTTTTTGTTATCAAAGATGGAAGCAGAACTTCAAGGTAAAGGAGAGGAAAAAGGTAAAAAGAAAGGCAAGAAAAGTGGCAAAAAGAAGGATAAGAAGAAAGATAAAAAGGACAAAAAGGGTAAAAAGGGGAAAAAAGGAAAAGGAGGAGATGACGAGGTAAGTTATTAATTTCGTCAAATTAAATGAATTCCTCTCATAAGCAGATCGTGCAGATATGTATTTGAAGTTAACTTTTAAGATTCCTGGTTGGGTAGAAAAGCTTTCGATAGAATATCTGACAAAGAAGAGATGCTCATATACATTTCCACAAAATTGAAAAATTGACCTAAAATTATGATTTTATTCTTCAAACAGGAGGAAGAACCAGGCTTCAAAATGCAACCGTCTGATTTCATTGGAACTGTGCAAGAGTCATCAACTGAATATACTTGTGAGTCTAGGATATATTCCACATCTATTTGTATCAGTATTGTTATTGTCAGCATGCCTAGTATTGCCATGTCATGAGGAAATATATATGCATTCAAGTTTGGGCATCGTAACCACCAAACGTTCTCGCCTTCTGGTATTTTTCATTGAGGTGGTTAGATTCCGGCCTCCGATCATCAAAGTTCATAGTAGGAACCCATTCCTTTTCACTGTACCTCAGTGATGAGCATATGCCTCCAGTTGCATAAAGTTGCACAAGGAAAATTCACACAAACTACGTCTTCTTCTTTTTCCCTTTTGCTTTTCTCAGCCGTATGGAAAGAGAGAAACGAAGAGAATAATTTCAACCAGAAGTCCGATTCCGAGCTGATTAAAGAACAGAAGAGAATCGAGGTTGAGACAGAGATCCGTTCCCAGGTGGATGAGCTTATGAGGCAAGAACTGAAAAATCTTAAACTGGTAAATTTTCTACAAACTATTTTATTAACATGAGTGCTTTCTTGCCATTATTTACCTTCTTTATGATTTTCCAGATAACAGCAGAGCATTAAAACCTCTAATATGGTTTTTGAAAATACTGTCTAATTTTTCAAGGGTTTAAGCATTACTTGACTTTCTTAGAATTGGAAGTGATATATCAATAACTATTTTATACAATATTGTGCATAATTATAAAAGAAGAGATCATCTTTGAAAACAAATTTTCAAGTCAAGCTGACTGTTTTAATCATTAAAGTCCTTTTTACCTTAGTGTTGCGGCATCCCCAACATGGATAGGGAGTGGGGGACACATAGACCACTAATAATTTTCATGAAGCAATGAATTTAATGGACCCCAAATAATTTTCAGGGTAACGGTTTCATTCAGGCATGATACCAGTTATATGTGGCACTGTCTACACCCAGGAACATTGGTTTGAATCCCCCACCCCTCCCCTTACCCCTTCAATTTAAACATGTTTGGGGTCCTCTCATTTATGTTTACCACATTAAGAACAGTGTCAGAAGTTCACCATCGACTGATATAATAGGTAGAGAAATGATGCATACAATGAAACAAGTTTTCATCTGCTTTCATCTTGAAAGCATCTGCTTTCATCTTGTATAGTCCCTTCTTCGATTTGCATATATATATATATATTTTTTGGTGGCAATCACACAGGCTGTCGATCGAGAGAAAGGTAAAGGAAAAAAGGGCAAAAAAGGCAAGAAAAGTGGTAAAAAGAGTGGAAAGAAGAAGAAAAAGAAGAAGAGTGGTAAAAAAAGTGGCAAGAAAGGAAAGAAGGGGAAAAAAGAAAAGGACCTCACTCCAGACAGGTAAATAAAGAAGAAAATTTACCAAATAATGTCTTACAAAATGGTTGCATTATTAGGTAAAGACTCTGCTTTCTGCTGATGACATGCTCAAATTGTGAATATGAAGGTTTTAAAAAGTTCATTTGTCAAAGTAAAACTTTGATAGTGAGTTGCAGTTTACATATTTTTTTTGTTTTTTAAATGTATTTTAAGATATTTTAGGGCCCTGAACAGATTTAAGTGAGAAATCAACATGGCAGACATGGTTAGCAAGAAACAAGGAAATCTTCTCCAAAATGCCAATTATTTATCCAAACAGATCTACACTTTTATGAACATTTCATTTGTCACTTCCTGAAAGTTTTGAATTCATATATTCGTTTCATTTGTTTTTCTACAACATTTAAATAGTACAAGTTGCACAAAAATAATATGAACAGCAATGAAGTAGCTCTTGGGGAAATACACAATAAAACCCGAAGGGGATTGTCAATGAGTGTTTGAAGTGACAGATAGCATTTGAAATGACCAAGAGAGTAATATCCAATTTTATATTTAATCCAAACTGGGTATGTATACATGTGACCATAGTTATTGGACTTTTGAGTTTTCACGCTGGAGACCAACGGGGCTATTATTTGTCATGTCCAGTGGGTCACCATGCAAAGCTTAATCTTTGACAACAATTTGGAACAGAGAAAGGAATTACTAGGAAACAAGATTTACCACCAATGACATAATGGTTCTTAATTTTAATAAGCCATCCGATTTGTCTGATTTATCAAAATAACTTTGTTAAGTCAGTCACATCTATTCGTACTCTTCTCCATCCAGGACCATGGATTCTCTCTATGAAGAACTTGTGCGTGAAGGAATCCTGGTGAGGTGTCCCAAGTTTACCTTATGTGACTACCTTGGAGACTACAGCTACCTGGGTACTACACTCCGTCAGGCAGACATTGAACCCATGCCTTCTCTTTCAGATGTCAGGCAGTTAGTGGCTCTGTATGGTGTCCTTCCATTAGGTAAGAAATATATGTCTGAACTTTGTACTTATTGAATTATATCAAAACTTGTTACGGTCAAACCGTATATATCACTACCATGTATTTTGTTGAAATCATTTTATACCACAAGATACATGTACAATGTGTCAGGGGTTATTATTGAGGGGTTATTCCCCCTCCTTCCCCCACCCACTATTTGGGAAAGTTTAATTTCAAGGCCTTGTGAACATTGTACCCTACATGTGATCAGTGAAATCCAGTGGTTAACCCTAATTAATAACCCTTAATTACATTTCCTTGACATAGCTGTGAAACATGGAAATATAATTTATATATATAATTAATACAGCTATGTATTACTTTGAAGTGCAGGGAGATATGTCTGTAAATTTATACAGGAGAAAGCTGATGTTGTTTTTCTCTTTTGCTTTCCAAATTCCATAATTTATGCAAATTGTGAAAACTTCAGTGTTTGTTGTTGTTGTGTCTGTCAGGTTCACCTGCTGTCCATGAGAAATCACCACACATCAAATCTCTTCTCTTGGCTGGCCCGAGGGGCACGGGCAAGAGAAGCTTGGTCCACGCCATCTGTTCGGAGACGGGAGCCAATCTCTTTGATCTGACTGCTGGCAATATTGCTGGCAAGTATCCCGGCAAGAGTGGCCTCCAGATGCTGCTTCATCTGGTCATGAAAGTCGGACGTAATTTGCAGCCGTCCGTCTTCTACATGGGCGATTGCGAAAAGACTTGGATGAAGAAAGTACCAAAAACGGACAAAGTGAGTCTTTAAGGGTTTTCTGAAAGTACAGATGAACTTAAACTTTTGTCATTATTTCTGTCAAGTTTATTGCATGCTAAAATTTGTTCGACCCATTCTGAAGTTTTCTGGAGGTTGGGACCCTCAAAATTGTCTCCAGAAATTGAGCAGTTTGTAATTGACTGGAATGTCTATCGAATGCTCAAGATGGGTTATAGTAGGTAAATTAGTTTAAGTTTTCGGGCATAATTTAGTGCTATAGTCTGATCATTACAATGTTATAGATGACAAGTTAATTTGGCAAACCTGCAAATTTTAAAGAAACTAATTATTTGGAGTCATCATGAACTTTATTTCCTTAATTTACATTCTTTTTTTCCCCCCTTTCTTTTGCCCTTTCAAGTCTGACCCAAAACGGTTAAAAAAGGATCTTCCTAAAGTCTTGAAACTGTTCAAGCCTGAGGACAGAATTCTGCTAGTCGGTACATCCAGATGTCCGTTTGAAAGCGAGATGAAGGGTTTGGCTGGTGTCTTCCAGAAGATGATCCTGATACCCAGACCAGATTATGCGTCACGAAACTGTAAGTCAATCTCCAATACATTAACTGTGTTCCATTGCTCAGAGGGGTACATCCAAGTTGACCCCCTTTTCTGAAATATTGTTTTGATAATAAAAATCCCTTTCAAAGGAAATTGTGTGCAAATCAAGTTCCTAGGTGGGAATATTTAGTTATGCTTTGCATGTGGACTTTCATGCATTTTGTCAATGAGAGAAGACCTTCCCTTTTCTCCATCATCGACTGATTTACCATTTTTCTCAACTTCTCATCGTCATTCTCCTGAATAGTGCTCTGGCGCAGTCTCATACCAAAGAGCAAGGGTATCCTTAGCGAACATCTGGACATCAGCTCACTAGCTAAAGTCACCGACGGCTACACCCAGAAACATATTGTGACAGCCTGCCAACAGGTGCTCACAGATAGGAGAGTGACTCAGCTGGCCAAGAGACCTCTCGTTGCCTCTGAATTCATCCCACCGCTCGCTCGTATTGATCCCATTTACAAGGAGGAAGAAGAAGCATTCAAAGTAAGAATTCTTTGTCACTTACAAATCAGCAACCTCCGTCGTTAAACTATTTGCAGTTCTTACTACTAATTATTATTCTTTTTTTAAAAATAGTATTTAGTAGAAAGATATGCTAGATAGAGCTTTTTAACTTCCAATTTGGGAACATTATCATGTAGGTACCCTCTGCCAAGGGAATGGAAGGTCTCAACAACTTTTTCCTCTGTCAGGAAAATACACTAACCAAAGGCTAGCTAAAAATTTGTATGACACTTTTCTTCATTTTTTTTTTCCATCACAGACCTGGTATGCCAAGACACCTCTCGGTAAGAAGAGGGCCAAAGCTGCCGAGGGGGGCGACGAAGACGACGGAAAGGGGAAGAAAGGAAAGAAAGGAGGGAAGAAAGGCAAAAAGGGAAAGAAGAAGAAGTAGATTCTGTTACATCCTGAGAAATAATGAAAGATATTAAAATATAATGTACTAATAAAAATGTGACTTTGTAGCTGTTCACTATTTCTGTCTTTATCTTCTCATGAGAGGAAGGACATACAGGATTTAGACCTACGATTTGATATTTGCTAAATGTTTTCAAAAGGTACTCTCCTGCAGGGTTTGACCCCTCCAAAGTTTTTCCAGGCATTGGGGATTGTAAATTAAATCAAGAACAAGTCTCTGTGAGGGGAAAGATTTCAGAATGAAAAGTGGGTCTGCTTTTTTAAGTACGACCCCGAGTGACCGTTATTTGACTATCTAGCATTTTTACTGATGGCCTTTAAAACATGTGGCCTTACTCTAGAATGAGAACATTATCCACTCAAAGAACCCTTCCACTTGAAATTCAGGCTCACATAAGTACAGGCAAGTTCAAAATTTAATTTGAAAATTCACTTGTTAAATCAGCAATTTATAATGACAAACTGAATTTAAAGACTTACTTCAAGCCCGAATCCTACCATTAGTTTAACATCATTTGTTTTAATGTCATTAGTGATTAAAGTCTCTTGTGATAGCCCATTAGATGAAAAACATAGTTTGGTTTAATGATGGGGTAATCATAATCAGATAATTTTCAAATATAAAGAATATGAAGAACAATTTCCAAGATAGTATGAAAGACAAAACCTCACAGCTAAATTTTTGTCATTGAGACATACAAATGTCTTCCTTTCGACAGTTTAATTTTGCCGCTTGGCCCTTCCCTTTATCAGCTATGAGTTGACAAAGTCAAACTTGGTATCTCATAGACTATTGAAAAGCTTGTCAGGTTAGTTTACATTGTTTAACTATTTTAAAGATTTAGAGAAAGATCCCTATAAATATCTGCTTATCAAAAGAGAAACTGAAGTACTGTCTGTAGCATACCATCCAAATACGATTTAAATATCAGGAAACACTAGACATTTGTGGTTTCAAATATATAAAACAATATAAATTTGGCAAGATGGACAAGCCGTTTTTTTAATCACCCTTGAGTGCCTTGTTGTTTCAAAGAATTTTTTTCACAGAGTTATGAGAATTCACAACACAATGGACTAACATTAAAAATATCAATTTATCTCAGGAAACCAGTTTTAGTGTTCAACCAGTGCCTTCATTTATCCGTCCTACAACATTACCAAATATCGGTTGATCTTTTTTTTAAACCTTTAAGAAGGAAATTTTACAAAGTTGATAAATTCGCTGAATACTTTTAAGTAAACAATTGCTCTGTTGCATGTTCATATCACTTTCCATACTACAGTGTATAGCAAATTCATTTGAATGTTCATTCAAACCTATGAAAGAGATATTTACAAAGCACTGCACTGTCCGTACATTTGCACACTCCCATGTTCAATGTATGCCTGGATTAGAATGTAAATTCACAGAGCTTGATTTTCTTCCTCTTGGCCACTGGGGCCCCATGGCTGAAGGCCCTCAAAAGATAAATCTGGCCCTGAATTTGTGCCATTATATATCCATTCTGATACCTTTTTTGCTTGTTTAGATATCTTTAACTGTAAATTACATACAATTGTACAAAGATTGAGAGAAATAAAAAAGTTACAAATAAATGAAAAGTGTATTGTTTCTTTTACTTCTATTTTGTCTCAGTTCCTGACTTTTTTCCAGTCAGTAGATGCATATTAAACTAAATCATACTCTTTGAAAAGACTTGTCTTTTAACTGAACTGCTCCAAGCTGTTCGAGAACTGTCATCTTCATAGAAAAGTTCTGTGATCACTTAGAATGCTTTGATCTGTCTATATAAGTTAGCATTTGCCTGATTAATTTTAAACTCTCAGATACTAATGTGTTGGTGGAAAGATTAAACAGAAAGTTTAAAAAGATTAAACAGTCAACCTCCATACCAATGAATGCGGTTTAAAATACATAGTTTTTTTGTCATAATGTAGGTCTATATAGACAGGGATTTTCAGATGCTGTCCATGAAATGTTTCTGAAGGGTGACAATCAAAGTTGACACTCAACCATTTATGACAATGGCAGAGTATCCTGACAATTTCAAAGCTTACTGCTTGCTCACATGTTTAGTAAAAGCATTTGGGTTGCCCATTGATGATTATTCAGCCTCACTAATACAGTAATTAACCCTTAATGCTATCAATATCCAATAAGATCTATGCATATTCAATACCAAAATGACCACCAACTGTACCAACAAATCAACATTGTTCAAGCCCATTGAGGAAACCTACAATTTATAGTTTACACTCAAATGTAACTAATCTACAGTTAAGCTCACTGGTTTCTGAGTGATCAAAAATACCTCAAAGGTGAACTTTTATTCACTCAATATGGTAGCATAACAGATACATACATTGTACAGTTGATACCCTCAGCTGCTTAAAGAAAGTATGGCCCTTTATGTAATAGGTTCAAACCTACTAAGCACTTCCATTACACTAAAACTAAATTTGCTCACAACATCTTGATGGCAATATTTTCTACCACCACGAACAGAATTTTTCGTGAGAGTATTTTCAGTATTACTTCTGAAGCAAAAACAAAAACTTCATCAACTGGTCAATCAAACTTCTACAAGCTGCTTTACTTTGTAATACTTTTTCTATACTTAAAAACATATGACCAATTGGCAAACAAAACCTAAAAACCTTAACTTTTAGAGGATAAAGATAAAAAATATTTAAAAAAAATTTGCTACACCACAATTTAGCATCTCAACCTTCTTGACTTGTAGTTGACTATAAACTTCACTAACTTTGCATAACTTATAACCACAATATCTGAAAGCAAACAACATTACAGGACCAAAAACATATCACACTTTAATGTACTTCTCAATGTCTATCTTGGACACTTCATAACCTTCTAATGGAGCATGCACCATCATGTAATAAAAATGATGAACTTTCCTTGTGAAAAAGTAAACAAAGAAACAAAATTCTCCAAATATCTAGGAATCAAATTAATTAACAAATATAACATCAAAAGAAATCACATACTGTGGAAATCTGGATTCATGGTTTACATAAACCTCAGTTTACTGGTAAAACAATCGATACAATAAATAAAAATATATGTTTAAAAAAAATGTATTTCTCAAACAGAAACAATGCAATCAGTTAATATTTAATTTCTTTCTCATCTTTCTGATGTCTCTATTCATTGCCCCATACAAGTTACACTAAGTTTGCTCATTTTTCAACTGTTATACATTGCTGAGAACATTTCAAAATCTTTGGAATGCAATCATGATGCTCAGAAACATGTCTCAGAGTTACATTCATGTATTAACCTCAATGTCTTTGCATAAGTTTAGTCTAAGTCATGAAGACTATGCTCTATCCATAAAAGGTCCACACACTAATAGGAGTTGTTTGGAACTTGTGTGCTTTCAAATTACTGTGCTGAATGGGCACGGGCACAACCAACATTTTTGTTATGGGAGAGGAGCTTGTTGTGGGGGAGTGGTATAGGAACGATGAGAATTTGGTCCAATGGAGTTTGCTTTACATGCAAAATGATACATGTTGTGAATGATGTTGAAGATTTTTTTTTAAAGGTTGTACTATGCATTTAAGTAACATGTTTATGTGATGTAAGAATTTTCTTGTCATATTCTGCCTACTGGTGGAGGGGGGGGGGGGCTTTAGTCCCCTATCTCTTTTTTCTAGAGAGGCTAAGGGCCTCCCACCTCCCTTCCAGAAACTCACATGGTTGTGCCACTGCCGACGAGGAAAGCTCGAACATGGTTTCAATTGCTAACAAGGCAACAAGATTCACAGGAGGTTCTTCATTGAAGTGGTTATTATGCATACATCTTTCACTTGTTAGTATCACCACAATGACGACCAGTTACTATCCTACCCACTTATCAAGGTACACATCACGCTAGTAGTAGGATCCGGGGTACGTGGTTGAGTCTGGAAGCGTCGGATGTGGCTGACTCGCTGCGGTACCCTCTGGAGTAGGGATAGCTCCGGGCACCGAATGAGACTGGGTGGGCGTTGTCCAAGAAGCCGACACCGGTGCACTGAACGTTGTGCTTGAATGTCCACCGTTAGGCTGGGCGACGTAGGATGCCGACTGCGGCGGTTGCTCGTAGTGAACCACCGGATTTGGTGGCACCACCTGGGGTGCCATGTTGTATGGGACAGCTTGAGGTACAGCTGGAGGAGGAGGTGGTGGGATTGAAGCAGTAGCTGATGTATACCCTCCCGGCTGTGGAGTCATTATTGGTGCTACATGGGGAACTTGGTAAGGTATCTGAGGTCTCACAGTATGCCCTGTTTGATGCTCCGGAGGGACCATGGGAGGGGCAGAATATGGGGCTTGAACTGGTGGTGGAGGGGGAGGCGGAGCAGAGGTATTTGCATACTGGACAGGTGCCTGGTATTCACCACCGCCACCACCACTATCGTGTAAGGGTACGGTGATGAGATTTGTGTTTCTAACAGGTACGTGTTCCATGTGGTAGTCACCTTGGGTACCCGTTGCTTGTCCGACGATCGGCTGAGTCAGTCCATAATCAGCTGATGGTGCTTCTACAGCTACCGAGGACCCTACGGAATAGTTCTGAACTTGTTGGTAAGTAGAAGTCCTAGTTTCAAGACGAGGATCTGGTCTACTTTCGCTCCTCTCCCGTTTCGGTTCAGCCCTCTCTCCTCTTGGTTCTGTCCTTGGATCAGACGGACGACGGTCTTTGGAGGATTTACTGTGGTCATGTGACTTTGGACCCTGTTTCTTGTGTCTGTGATTGACGTGGGCCTGGAGGTCCCTCTGGGAGAGGTATGTTCTTCTACAACCCGAGTGGCTATGCTTGGGAGCTCCGTACTCACACATGAATATTTGGCCTTGAAGAGACTGTTCAACACGAGAAACACTGTCACCGCATCTAGACAGAGAAAAATGAATATTTAGTTAATACATTTATACTGCTTGTACATAAAAGACATGAAAAGCATGAGATGAAATTAACCTCTGGTGGTGTAAAAAAGCCACCCAACTAACAGTAACATTGCGAAAGTGTTCATCGAAAGTCAGACTTTTACAGAAATTTGGCTTAAAGCAACGACAATCAGAATTGGTTGGTCAAGTCCCATTTTTAGCAACAATTAATATGATATCAAGGTTAAAAAATTAATTCATAACTGGAGGTCAACAATATTGGCCAACAACATTAATGCATGCCATAATTACAATAACTTTACAAAAGTACTTTACAGGGGCTTCTGATCCTCCAAATGATTCCCAGGCATCATATAGAGCAGGGTTTCCCTAACTTTATCCCCCCATGAACCCCCTGTGGATGTCAGAGTTGTCCACGAACCCCCAACTTTTTGAGACACAATCTGAGTAATTATTATACCATAATACCCATAACAGTGCTTCATAAAAGATCATGTTCTAGTGTAATATTGTAATGATAAAAAACTAGAGATGGACAAATATTTATTTGGAAACTTCAAGATCAGATCACAAATTGTATCACGCATCGATCACCCATCACACACGATGAGACGGATGCTCCTGTTTTTTATCACATGCACGGTACGGTACTATTATGGCAACATATGCGTATGGATCGCGAAAAGAGTTTGTCCATAGGAAAGACTTTTGTACATTACTAAATTATATGATATATCAGATTTTAGTTCAACAAATAGTACTCTAGTTTTGACTTTCAGAAACGTCTCACGAACCCCCTGGGACGGACCCACGCACCCCCTGGCGGTTCATGCACCCCAGTTAGGGAAACCCTGATAAAGAGAATCACAAGGTGGTAAATGCTTTGATGAAGGCATAAGTACTGTGCTGCCTGACCTTTGACCATGGGACACCATCAGTTTGATTCTCTAGTATATTTGGGGACAATTCTTTACTAACTTTAACCCAAACATAGCTGCTGCAATGAGTAGGCCAAAATTAACTTTCTTCATCATTTCAAAAGTTGACACTGTCCTCAATTGTTTTTTTTTTCCAACATCAGGTAACTCCAGCTCGAATTGGTGCACAAAAGATATTTAAGCTAACCTCAGGCAGTGGTATGATATATGGATTCTTGGTCATTGTGTTAGGAAGTCCAGAGAAAAACTAAATCTCACTACATCTATATTGAGCAAAGTCTTTTGTAGGTCAATAAGAAGCTTAAAAGGTACACAAATCCAACCATCGTGATTGGCCGATGCAATAGAGATCGCTGTCATGAAAAGACTTTATACTGAAACAGCTAAGAGAAAGTCTTATTCACTTTGGGAGATATCACAAATCCAATATTTCTGCACACACAAGGCAAAAGACTTGATCAAGTCCAAATATGACATCATTGATCCACGTTGTTCAATTTGTTACGTTTTTCTAACATTTATTACAATGTTTATAATCTGTAATGGAGATGGGTTTTGCAAATGCTGAATCTAATATATCGAGGCTCTTAACAAGACCTCAGTATGGCACTGGAAGCAGTTTCAACACTGTTAAAATTCTACCTTCAAATTATGACAGGAAAAACAAAGTGGCTCTATGATATCAGAGATTTACAAAATGCCAGCTCCCAAACAGCTTTTAAAGCATATCTCCCAACTGAAGCAAGATTTTCTCAGAGCTGCTTTGGGGGACAGATCTCTGTCATAGAAGCCAGAGATGATGACTGGGATTGTGCCCCCTTCAAACCTAAGACCACATGTGCTAGCATATCTGTCGAATCAGTACAAGACTGATGGCCAATGGTTTTTTCCCCAGGCAGGATTGAAACCTTTAGAGGGCCAGATTTGGCCCATACCATACTATTGAAAACCGATAGCATAGTCCAATCAATGCTATGCATGATGAGAAACATTGCTACACAACTGTAGTGTTTGTACACAGAACATAGCATTTTCAGTATTTTTAAGACAAAAAAGAAAAAGGGAAATTCACAAACCTCAAAACTGCTCGACTAATTGCGAATACTAAACTTATCCCCAAATCTATACCTTCAAAATGAAAGTATTCTAAGGGTGTTTATAGTCTTACTGTCCCAGTTTCCATGTTAACTTACACTGAATAAATTGTTAAGGGAAACAATCAAGTTATTAAACTTACCTTAGACATGTTTTCTCAGTTGTCTTTGCACAGTCGAAACAAAACACATGCTTACACGGAATCTGTAAGAACAAAAGTAAACACTAAATACATTCTGCTTAGTTTTTCATTCCCTTGCCATCATCGCATTTGTTGATGTCATCACCATCACCATCACCACCACCACCGACACAGCTATGCCATCCTAATCACATCAAGTTCTTCACCAAACAAACTGTCATTATGTATGAATTGGTGTACGAGAGACACGAAAGCAAGAACCCTCACCCCAACTTACAGAACGGCAGAGTTGTTGGTAGTCACCCCGTTCCGTCTTGTCAGAGTGTCTGAGCACACTCAATTGAGTGGAATCAGTCATTAGAATACTGTAACTTCTCTTGGGAAGAAAACTCAAATTTATTCTGATCTTTCTTTCTCATGAATAGGCGACTCATGGACAGTTACAAAACTGTCTAAACCTAGTATCATGAAATCGTTGGCAGTCGAACTATGGGGTTGATCAATAACATTTTCTCGTTGCAAAATAATGACTGAGTTCATGCAGACTGCTCTGTCTGAATGTACATAATGTTGGAAAATGATGACCAGTTTTGGGGAGGTTTATTTTCCAATATATTTATCCATCTTTAATTTAAGGCTATACAAATAGTATGCATATATGACAAGATACACAAAGAATTATAACCACTTAGGGGAAGAAAAAGTACCAAGGAAAATGAAAATCCATTCTTTCGTATAATACATGTAGAAAATACACAGTGCTGTACAGTATGATATATCTCAATATGCACGTAGGAATTAGTCATATCAAATTGTTTTTGAGGAATGAAAAACATCCCAGTTGCTTCTTAAGTGCAGACTATATAATACTTGCAATAAGGTTTTATGTCTTTACAAAACAATTTCCATTCATGTATATGTGCATTATGTACCTACATAGTTGCCTTTATGTAATAAACAGTAAATCAAATGGAGACTATACTTACCATCCTACCATATAGGAGAATAGGAAAATTGCACTTCTCACACAGGTGTAATCTAGGATTTTCAATCTTTTTCCCGATCAAATTGATCTGAAATATGAATTGTAATAAGTTAGAGTATATCAATGAAAACAAGGCTTGTCCATTGAAGAGATCATGTTGGGGTACAGTACAGTCCATCCGAATTAAGACACAAGCATCTCTGATGTTACGTGGTAAAGATGATAGACGGTGGGTTTGCATCTACATTGCTACACTTTAACGATTGTAATTTTCGAGAATCAAACATACTACAATCACGTTTCCTTCTTCTTCTTCTTCATACGTTGCAGAAACCCATAGGGCATAAGCACAACGAGGCAATGGAGATAAAGTGCCTTGCCCAAGGACACAACGCAGTGATCTGGCCAGGGCTCGAACCTGTAATCCTTAGATCACAAGTCCACTGCCTTAACCACTTGACCACAACGCCCTCCACGTTTCCATTCAGAGAAAGGTATAAACACCAATTCCCAAGCATGACTCTGAATTATCTTTCTTACAATATCAAACAAATTTATGAATCATATGATACCTTCTGATCCCAAGTTATTGGAAATGCAGCTTCCATCATTGTAAGATATGGTATTCAGGGACCTGAAAGGATAAACAAAATGTCTGCAATTAGCCACTGTACTATAAAATACATGTGCTTCTTCCTTGTGTAGGGACACAGGAGTGCTGACTGACCCTCAGTGACACAATGGAGGCTCAGTGGGTTTTGTCATTCTGATGAAAACTCCCACATATGATGCGTCGTTCTAACAATAAAAGCAAAGACTTTACTACTTGATTCTCTTGACTAAGCCTTCTCATTTTCTGAAAGGTGTTTTCTGACAGTGTCAGGGTATCCTACACTGCAGTATATTTACTCCGAATATTACACAGTAGGTGAATTTGGGGAAATGTGAAATTTCAATAGCCTATATAACCTTGCCTGTGATGTACTGTATTTTCTTTGTCATGTTCTTCCGCAGATTGACATATAGACCTACTGGAACGCTTAGGCTAGAGGGGCCTAGTGTCATGCATAGGCCTCGTAGTCCTACTAGTTCAGTGAGGGCTATCCTACACCTTACTTACATTTACAAAGTTCAACTAACTTTTAGGCCCTAGGATTACAACAGTTTATGTTATGGTGACAAATCTCGTTTTGCTTTCCTGAATGAAAATAATTTATCCCTGCACAATCAAAATTTTAGGAAAGGGTGCAAGGCAGCGTATAACGTTGTTTAAATTCATTCTAGTATCGAAGTGATTATTCGCAGGGCAGCCCGGCGAATAACATACACAGACACCTTATTCGCAGGGCTGTGACGATTTTGAAAATAGGTTTATTATTGGCTTTCAATGACA
>JAIPMN010008993.1:613-18236 GCA_020650975.1 Apostichopus californicus | reverse complement strand
TTTCGAAAGCTTCTAGAAATCTTTGTGATTTCATCGAATCAAAGAATGAATCAAATATTAACTTTTGATTTGCTTCGCATGGCTGGTAAGTAACTCGATATTTTATTACATGTGCGTAATTTTAAATAATCTATGTTAGGTTTTGATTTTAAAGTGTATATATAACATTACTGACGAAAAGGTTGGTTGTCCTCTTCAGATGAACTAAAATTAAACATCATAGAAAAATATAAAGAGATTTTCAGCTGAACAGCTATGATGACGTCACTCAATCTACTGTTGCCAGATGCTTTCGAAAATTTCCCCAAAGTTCAAAAGCACTATGTATAATATTATATATATATATAATATAATATATACAAATAGCACCATTTTGCATCTAAGCCACTTTTACATAAACTTTCTCAAAAGGGAGGGGGACATCCCTTTAGACCCCTTTAGACCACTTAGACCCCTCCACCAGGACGGTATCTCCTGCACGGGGTAACAAAGGAAGGATCCGTCCTGGGTGTCAACTATTCTAGGTACACTACTTGGTAACATGTAAATTGAAAACAACATATACGGTAAAGTCTTATGTGTCCCTTGAGTTTTACACTTTACTTTTACTTGACTACTATTTTCACTTAATTTATTCACCATTTCACCAATTCCAGGTTTACTTGGCTTCTGCAAGGATTCAAGAAACCGTCATGTTGGACGCGAGATAGACTCAGTGTTTGATACACTGGCCTTGAATGTCAGCTCTTTGCTGAAGTAAGTTGTTCAATTTAAAGGTTTCGAGTTATAGCTGGGGGGGGGGGGGAGAAAGGGATTCGATGAGCCAAAGTGTGCACGTATGAGTACTGTATTATACTTTTATTAGTTAAAATATTTAGAGCTGTTAAAGCAGAAATAGTATAATTTTCCACCTACAGATTCTAGTTTAGAGTTCTATCAAGAAAGCAGTGTTTTTTCACCCATCCCTCTATAAGTTTTAACATTAGCAATCTGTCCCGGCTGACTGGAGTAAAAACAGCACATGAAATGTTGCGTCTATTAGTTGATTAGATTAGCTTAGTAATTGGCCAGTTAAACCCTTCTTTTGTTTATCAAAGTCTTCAAATTCACTTTAGGCAAACTTCTTATGCGGCATTTAAACATTTATCATTGATTACAGGAGGTACAAGGAGATTGAAGATCAGAATCTGAAACTTAAAGAAGAACTTCGTCGTTCTTGTCGTTGCCGAGGACCCAGGGCCGGCCATTCTGGACAAAATGACAAGAAGAGAAAGGTTTGCATACTAATTTTTTTCCTGATCAATGTGTAAACTGACTGTTATAAGTATAGGCTATTAACTTTGTCATATAGACCTAATACTGATGTTATTATCGAAAGTAAATAACGGTAATATATTTTAAATGTGTAACAAATGAAAGTAAACCTTCATAAATCAAACATAAATCAAACAAAATAAGATGGAGAAAAAGATATGAATAATTAGCAGATAGGAAATAGGCAAGTTTTTAAACTTTTGTGAGGACATGGACCTACAAAATCAAATGTTTATTCATGCACTATAAGTGTAAAAATGAAACGCTGATCATACGTCATGGAACCTTGCGATACCTAGGTTAAAAGGTCTTGGATCTTATGTATAGGATGAAAACTGACATAATGTTATGTCGCTAAAATCATACCATCTCTTTTCGTAGACGTGACGTTTGTTTCTTTCTTGTGTACATAGTCTTAGGTCATTGATCACACCATCTTCTCTCCCTCTCTACATTTCGGCTCCTCGTCTCAAGTAATTTCTGATATCCTCCGTTTGTTTTTTGCTCTACAGAGGACTCGTAGCAGCACGTCCTCTAGCAGTGGAGGAAGCACCAGTTATGGTGGCAGCGGTAGTAATACTAGTAACAGCGGCGGTGCTGTTGGTTACGGAGGTGGGAATACTGGTAACGGTGCCAGTACTCACAATAATGGCAGTCGGGCTAGCGGTGGCAGAAGCAGTACTGGATCCACTTCTGGTTCCAGTCGACAGGTGTTAGTACCACGTGACAACATGGCCATGGTCAAGGCAGAAGTGCGAAGATCCGGTTACGAGCTTCTTAATGATCAGATTGGTAGAGGTGGTTTTGGTGTGGTCTACAACGGAAGACCTCTGAACAACTCCGGTCAGGTAAATAATAGATTTTCTATGAAATATGTAGTTCTAAATGTCGATCCTTAAAGTCAAACTTAACGTAATGTGCAGTTGGGCATTTAAATCCATATATAGTTTCGATATTGTTGTTGGCTCGCCATTTTTAACGGTGTTTTTTCTTTATAACATTTATAATATTTGAAAATTAGCTCATATTTTCAACATTACTTAATTAGCCTTCTCTTGTGATATCTTAACAGGAGGTTGCCATCAAGCTTACCTTATGCGATGATATTTATTCATGGACCACTCTCCCAGGTCAGAATGATCAGATACCTGTAGAGGCAGCAGCTCTTATCGCACTGGGATCTGTGACCAGTGTTGTGGATCTTCTCGGCTTCGGTGAAGTCTCCCTGGGCAGCGATGATGTGTTCTTCTTTGTGATGGAGAAACCAATGGGATGCCTCTCGTTCGATACCTATTTAAGGCAACACAAGCCCATGCTTCCATGTGTGGCCTTCTCCTTCCTCAAACAGCTCGTATCGATGGTGTTGGCTATTCATCAATGTGGCTGGTTACATGGAGACCTGAAACCCAGTAACTTGTTGATTTGTGGTCAAGACCAGCTAAAAGCCATCGATTGTGGTCTAGCCGAGAAGGTCGTCAATGGTCAGTGTATCGTAACATCAGCTGGCGGTACACCGGTATGGAACATGGCTCCCGAACGACGTAACGCTGGATCGTGCGACTTGGTCAAGTCTACTGTCTGGTCTGTGGGTGTAATGTATTATTACATGATCTTTGGACGGCTACCTTTCTCTTCTCTGAAGAAAGCACAAAGGAAGCCTCTAAAATGGCATTGCAACATCCCCATCGGAGCTAAAACTATTCTACAGTGTTTATTGGATCCCGATCCGAACAGACGAGTAGTTATTGAGGACTTAGAGCAGCTGATCCAGACACACGCTCCTCTTAGTAACATCTAATAGATCGTGAAGAGAACGTTACTCCTGTCACCGACCTAGGAGCGAACCTTTTAGACAATTGACTCAAACTTCTATTCATAAAACTTCTAATTCTATTATCAGAAGTGAATATTTGTTCTCTGCAGTGAAGGACAAAGAGGATCGACTCTGCAGATTTTGTTAGAGCTTGATCCAAAGAGATGAAGTGTTTTGGGAAGGATCAATATAGACGTCATGATCAAGAAACAATGCAGTTTACTCATGTTATAGCTCGCCGCGGTGATCATTGAAGACCACATTCGAACTAGTATATACCAAATGGCGTGACATTCCAGAAAACAAACTTTTAGATTTTACAAATTTTACAAATTTGATATTTCATTCATATTTATTAAAATTAAGTCTTTCTTCTTTGAGTTATAAAAATAAAAAAATTAAGTTAAAAGAATCTGTTTGTGTTTTATCTTCTTTTGTATCTTTGTTTATTTAGAGTAAAGAGGATAAGGGCAACGGCTGTTTCACTGCATGAGCATTTTTTAATTTTTTTTGGCACAATCAGCTTTATTAATAACGTCAACTTTGTTATATACAGGCTCGTAGTTAGGCCGGGACAGGTGGGGTCTCCCCCCCCCCCCCATCAGTGCAGACTACTTCCCACCACCATATCTGGCGGGCACCATCATGTATGTGTACACAACGTCATAAGTTACAGGACATAGTGTAAAATAAATATACAAGTTAAAAAGTATTTACCAGACGCATAAGTTTAGGAGTAAGTACCATATTGTTGAAATTATATATCATGCCGAGCCTATAACCTAGCACCTGCGCAGTGCCGACACATGCGCAGTGCCTGATTCTACTATCAGCTCAATGACGTGTCATCACGAGGACATTGCTGTGTTTCATCAATTTGTGTGGTGCTGCGTGTATCATCACAACATCTATGGTGTTCACTTCGAAACCATAGCTTGTAGGCTAGCTTATAGTTTCAGAATGTAAAATCAGATCAAACAGAGAATTGAAACTGAATTAAGGAGATGTAAAACCGGAGAGTGTTTATCATGGCTCATAAATTAACTGGTACAGATTATCTTACTTTCGAACTGTCGTGTCCTGTATGAATCTTGGACAAGCTTATGTTATACTTGAAAAGTAGTGTATAACCATGCAATAAGTTCTTACGTCTAACTTTAACAAATGTACAATATGCCTACGGTAACGAAAGAGAATCATATTTATCTTTGGACGTAAAAAACTAGGAAGAGGTTCACATATGTATTCGCCTGTAACTTAGTGAGATATGGTATTTTTCAGAATTGTTTCACACCAAAAGAAGGTTAATCGAATAACAAAATCACAACAACGGCATTGGTTCCAGGAGTTTCATAAGGATTAAGTCTCGGCCGGTGTTGGCATCACTTTACCAAATGTCCTACATGTGACAAACATGTGGATTGTTGCAGTATACCACTAACACCAATGATAATACTCGAAACTTCATCGACAAACTTACATCAATGAGTTATATACTAAGAGTAATAATTGTGTCATGACCACGATTGACCATGCAGCCTGTGATTTCTAAAGCAGGATCTCGAAAGAGATACTTTGAACAGACTTTGTTTAAAAAATGGAAGTAAACGACAAAGGCAAATGAGTATATATGTAATTGAAATTGTAATGAGTTTGAAAATCCAGAACAGTGAAAAAATTCCCAGCCTCCACCGGGATTCGAACCCAGGCCTCCCGCTTTATATATAGTTCTTCTTGAAATGACTATATTGCCTTATGGGAACATGAATGTGTCCGAATCGTCACGATCACATAATGAAAACTACTCATAATGTCTACATTATTAGGTTAATAATTAATTCTGAGCGATGAACTCAATAACCTGTCAAGATAACGTTCCTTTATGTGGTATCTGTCATGCATTTACCACACAGAAAGGCTCTCTGCCTTTTGGCTAAAGTTAAAGTTCTTTAAACGTCACAACTAAATACTTGTAATAGTTGCTCCGAAATTTTTGTCGGGTTCTGTGCGTTTCTTCTATCAAAGCAAAAAGGGGGGGGGGGGGAGTGTTCCCAATTCTAGTTCAGCCAATTAAAGACAAGTAATATATTTCCCACCTCGACAACAAATACACCATTTAACCTCTAATTTCTTTGTCTTACTAGTAACCCCTCCCCCACCCCACCCCCAGATCCCCCTACACGGGAGACGGCTTCATCGACACCCTCAGGTATATCCCCCCTTTTTTAGATCGTGGATCGGCACTTCGGGACATTGGTTACCATGGTTATGCACATGAATAAAACACAGGGTTTCTAATTCTCAGCTGTGTGTTCCGCTCATGGGAAACTCCCTCGTGTTCGCATGGTCATCACTGCTATCTAAGCTATTATTCCCAGAATTACAACTCCAGCTGAAAGATAAAGTAAAATGACCGGCTCATTAAGCGACTTTAGTGTACAAAATATTACCTGTTCTAACATGTGCATGCTTTACATCTTAAATAGAAGAAAAGAAACATTTCCTGTTCAAATATAATGATGGCATTAATTTTCATGCTGCTGTTGCCAGATGCGTTGCCAGATGACTAATCGAAGAAGTAAAAACAATTCCTATCTTCGCCATACAAAATGCTGTGAGGATGTGGTGAAAGATGCAGCAAGCACCGTTTTTTTTGCACTTTAAGTTTAGTATAAATATATTATTATATTATTATAATTATTGTTTAAGGTTTATTATATAGGTTTGTAGTGTAACTGCTATACGAACATTCCAATATGAGAGCAATTACGCGAAAGAAGCTTTTATACCGTTTTCTATATAACATACATAATAACATTGAAATCACCACAAACCTTTAACCCTGTATCTGCCCGTGTATAATTATGAGCTGCTTATACTAGCAAGGAAACTTCAATCAGTAGAGTGGCGTACATTTGATTTTAAAGGTGAAGGCTGGGGGATTCTGAATTACACGCGACAAATTTATGTAGGGGCATGAACTTTATGAAAGAGCCATGGATGACTCCATGATTTTATAAAGAAGGGATGGTCTTGGGGGAGTAGTTGCTGAAGGGGAGAGTGGAGGTCCTGCTCCAGAAAATGTAAAAATTTAGACTTCAAAAGGTGTATTCTGAGTCATATTTATACTTTAAATTTGGTCCATAATAAGATCTAAACGCACGTGTAAATGAATACTAGTCTTTTGAATTTTTGGTGTGAGGTTGAGATAGTGGGTGTACCGCCCTCATATTTCGCCTGAATGCCTTCCTTTCCCAAAGGAGTGGTCTATTTCGTCCCCGACTGAACATAAAAAAATCCCCCTATTGAACGTTTGCCCTGACTGACGATGGGAGGTGGGGTATACCCCTTCCCTCACCCCACCCCGGGGTATACCCCTTCCCTCACCCCACCCCATCCATTCCCTTTTGCGCACGCTACCGAGCTTATCCCATGTTGTTGCTGCTCGTACCTCCTTCTCGGTGTGTTTATTCATGTTTTGACATTCTGAACCGAGTCCCAGGCTGAGAAACATATTGTAAACAACCAGTAAGATAAATCGCTATAACTTGACCTTTCTATATACAATGTAAGATAACATAACTTTATTAAACATAAAAATAAGATAAAGAAAACTTTGGCTGTCTTTTATATATCTTTTATATTTTAGTGTCTAGAGAAAATGGTAATAAAAACATCCGTAAATTTACAACTGTTTACTGTCTTCAACATATATACCAAGACATACTCACACATGGTTTCATGTTAAGAAGATATTATCGTTTTATTGTTTCCGAATGTTCCTAATGTCATTTCAGATTATTACATGTGTATTATATATATCACTGGAAGTGGAGAGGGGGAGGGTTCCCGTCTCTGGCAGACAGAATATTGTCAACATCCCTATAGTGTACAGTTGATAAATACGTGACAACGTTGTGGCAGTGGACTTTTGATCTAAGGTTTTCATGGAACGCGAGAATGGTAAAATTCGTTAACAACGTCCTGATTGTATAGTAAGAACCACGTAAACTTCGTGAACAACATGATTTGTATCAACGACTATGAAGAAATCGCCAACACCGTCCTGATTCGTAGCAACGACGCCCTTCAGAAATTTTTGCAGGTGTGGCCTACAATAATGTTTTGATCTACCCATGTTCGGGATGGGACACTCCCCCCTCCCCGGACTACTTAATATCTTAGCTCCCCGTCCCCTCAGTACAACAAGAGGTGGTTGCGCTCGGCCCTGCATTTCCGTCACTGATTAATTCCAAATAAATGACTAATATACTATAATTATAAAAAATAATCAAAATATTTTTACCAGCCATAAATGGCTTCTGCTTCTTGTACTGTTTCTGGTAGTTTGGTATTTCGAGTTTCTGGAAGTAGAAGAATCAAGATGCCAGCAACTAGTGCACTACCTCCGAAGATGAAATATGGTAACATCTCGTAGTAGTCCCCTAGCAACAGAATAAACGGGCAAAGGACGCCACCAAGTCTTGCTGCCGCGGATCCAAACCCGATTCCAGCGCTCCTGTATGGGAACACATTGTAAAACGCGTTATACATATAACAGTAAAAAAATGCATTGAGGCCAGGCTGATAATAATAAAAGTGCTTGTTTAAATCTGAGCATAAGTGACCGATACTTAATTCCAGCATATTTAGTTGGGGTAATAAACTGGCGACTTCTTAAAGAATATAGCGTGAAGCTATTATCGTCATGTTTATTACGCAAGAATGGCGCAGGCGCATAGTGATACGCTACAACGACAGTACAAATTTATCATTCGGCTGGACCATCCTCGATAATTAACATACATAAGGAGTGCAACGCAAATCAAATGATCAATGGTTCGTACCTCTGTGACCTCGCGAAGTCACTAACATGTGAGGCACACATGTTGGCGAGATAAACGGCTGGACCCCCCCCCCCGCTTCCCCACCCATACCGAGACTGATGGAATGCATGCCCCAGGGGAGCACAATGTCTGTTCAAGTTCATGCACAATGACGGCCAACATCCTGTGTAGTGTATACCCCAGGGTACAGTAACTGCCTTATTCAGATCCACAGTAGCCTATACGCTGTATATATTTCTCCTCGACCATTTAACCAACTTGACTCCATCACTCGTATATAGTATCTATTTCCTTTCGAAGGATATTGCAACTTAATGTAACATCGTCAGGGTCACGTGGTTGTTGCAGGCTCAATGCAAAGAGACTGGGATAGAGTGGTCTAGTGATCTTGGGTGACTCTTTATATCAAGAACCTGAATGTTCAGTGTGAAAGTATTAAACGCCCTTAAGAAGGGAATCCTGATAATTCACTTGACGTATATATATGACCGCCATGGTCACCATGGTTACTGTCTCAATGAAAGGAGGCTGTCGTTGAGAGGTGAGAAATTCGAACACAGGCTTTGTCTTTGGTTAACTTTTTTTTAAACGACTCATGTATATAACTCATGCACATACTGACCTTAAGGGGGTAGGGAATACTTCGGCTGAATATACGTAAATTAAAGCGAAAGATGACGAGATACAAAACTTTCCCGTCATAGCAACGATTACTCTTAGAGGACCCGGAGCTGAAAAGAAACCAAAAACAAGGGTTAGTGACACGTGACTTCACCTCCTGCACTGTCATCGTTGTGAACATGACGTCATTACTACGTCGGTTGGGGGGGGGGGGACGGGACGAAAGGGTAAGTTGGGACGGGGAAAGGACAGTGGCGCTAAAGATCATGTTCGTTTTAGTTAAGTAGGATCCTTAAGTAGGATTTACTTCTCAGCTTCAGTGTAACTTTTTCACCAGTTCTTGTCCTCACTGTTTCTCAGAATTTAATTATGTTAGAGATTCGCTTTTCCGGCCTCAGTCTTTGCGAGCTTTCTTTTAAATTAGTTACAGAAATCCGTTAATCTTACATATCATCTGCTATTTACACCATCTACAAAATACCGCGTACCAGGCTAGTGACGTATAAGTTACGAGGTTCACTTAATAGTTAACTCGGGGGTTGGGGGGGGGGGGTGGCCACAAGACAGTCATCGCTCAAAAGCCCGTCCTCTAAGCTTGAATAAACATAATTTTCAAAATACTTTAGCGTGCGCACCAAGACCTCAAGTTCTCTCAAGACAAATTACAATGCGGCAAGTACCATCGCCACATGAAGTACGGTATCGCATGATATTATATGTGATGCAGTATTTCTCGGGTTAGGGTTAACCCTAGGGGTTAACCCTAACACTATAGGGTTTCCCCGGTACGTCATTCATTGGGCTGTATATGCATGATGACATTGCTCAACATATTAAACTGTGTACAAAACAGTTCTCTTGAGAAATACTGTCACGTGAGGATTGGGTGGCGTGCGATACTTTGTTTCTTCTTGAAATAGCTCACCCCCGTCCTCGAATCACACACACAGCAGGTACTCCAACCCCCTTCCCTCCCCCCCCCCCCTCCCTCAGTAAACAGAACCATTTTTGAATGAAATGATAACTCACGTAGTAACACGGCGATGATACAAGACAGGCCTCCCAGCAGCTCGAAGCTAGCTGTAGAAAGCCGCCTACCCAAAGAGGTATATAAACAGAGGGATGCTAGAGTGTACGCTGGTATTTCTACAGCTGCAGCCACGAAGAATGCTAGGTAGACGTTAATTCCCAGACCGCCCGTGCTCAACGAAAGTCCGTAATAAACAATGCTATTCACACACCTGTCAACAAGAAGAACAAATGAACTTACTTAATTAATTAAAATATGTGCTTGATAAATTTTAAATTCCAACCCATTTAACCGTGAGCAATTGTTAATTACATGCTGCAGTTGGTCAAAGGAATCAATAAAATTACTTCAGAATATACTTTCCTGAACAGTGGGAGGGGGGGGGTGGGGGCATGAGGGACTTGTTACCCTCCGATATAAAATTTGCCATGCCAAACAAATAGGCAGAAAGGTAAACGACTCTTTGACTTCTACTAACTATATATGATTTACTTTCGTTTATCTCCAAAATTCTGCGGACTTAAAGCTGATATAAGAGTTCTGGAAACGATGAAAACCACAAAAGATCAGGGGCCTCTGCCCCTCCTTGACCTTCACACCGTCCTTTCATTACCCGCATTCTGCCCACCCCCCCCCCCCCCAAGTATTGCTCTCGTTTGGTTGTGCCCCTCCACCCCACCCCTTTCACTCCCAAATGTTAAATGCCAGTGAGTTTAAATGGTACAATGTTTCTTGAACAGGAAACATTAATTATGAACGAAATATGAAGTTATAAGGCGCTTAAACTTTAGGCATCTGGCCACATACACACGACAGATTTCATGTAACATAATTCAGGATCGGTCAGTATATATATTTATGGCATCAATAAATGTCACACGTCATCTCATCTCTCAGTGGAATTACCGACTCGGAGGCACATAGAGAGAATTCGCAGTTGAACTTTTCCTTATCTATGTATGACATCCCCTGTGATTGTAGCCAAAAAAATACTTGACTGTACATATACCGTGTACATGTGTACATATTGCAGTACATATAGCAGTACATATTAATATTGGATACTCACCAGTTAAACATGATGTTAATGGTTTTGCATCGTAAATTTGGTGTCAGGAATAAAGACAACGGAACCACCTTCTCATTCGATTTATCCTCCTAAGGAACAAAAAATTAAAATCTGTACTTTTCAAATGAAAATGAATTACTGAACAAGACACTCCATTGTCATCAAACGTTGGCCAACGGAGTAGGGGGAAGAGGGGGGGTGTTTACACCAACAACAAACTAGAACATAGACCTTAGCACAATCTAAGCTAATATATGCCTCAGAATGCAACATTTCAGGCCTGAAAATTCCCCTTTTTGTTTCTCTACGGCTTCAACGACCCCAGGACTGTACCTTCTCCTTTTTAAAAATCATGGACCCGCCGCCCTTGACCATGATCGTATGCATACATTGTTCTGATGTCACGTGACTAGGTCAGAGGGTACATCAGCAGAGAGAATAATATTTGGATTCTTGTGCGAAGGGGCTATCTTGCATGACCTTTTTCAAACTCTTCAGATTATATGTGTTCGCCAGTACACGTGAAGACAGGTATATGTTCACAATGTTTAAGATTTATGACCAAACATACCACGTTTATATATCAAACTGAACTGAAAGAAGAAATGTATATGTGTATATATATATATCTAAACATACCAAACTAGCGGATTTGAGTTTTTCTAGATAATTCGGGGGTAGTTTGTCGGTAGTGTTGTTGACTTTTGCCATGTTCCGAATAATGACGTCAGCTTCTTCAAACCTTCCTTTGGCCACAAGCCACCTCGCTGGTTCTTCGAGTATTCTGTTCAGAAATTAGTATACAAATCAAAAGGGTTAACGCCAAAGCAATCACGTGATCAAATGTATTCAGTAATATCTTCTCTGTCTTTTCCTATGTCAAAAAGCAGTTCCTCGTTACCTAAAAATAAAATTCTTTTTGGTAGTATGAAATATGGGGCTGGAGTGTGGGAGGGGAGGGGGGCGGTAAAGGGATGCCTATGTAACTACAACCAATGGACTGGTAAAAAAAATAACGTAATTCTTTACTTGTTTCCTTGTTTGACAGTTTAAGGCATATTTTCTACGTTATTCGTCCCTAGTGCGACTTTGGTATAGGCTAACTTGATATACATTGATGTAACCAAGTATGACGCAACACGGAGTCTATGTCATAGACGAACCAGGAAGTGTGTTGAGGAATGGAAACCAACAGTCGCTCTCCACCCCCCCCCCCCTCCATTCCATACGGACTGTTAGTCACCCAGTAATTTGAAAGAAAAGAACCCTTGCAAGTTATAGCCTACAGCTAAAGTGCAAAGCATAAAGATGACTATATTCCTCCCGTCACCCAGATATCATCCCACGCCCTCGATCACCGACACATCCTTCCTTCACTGACCCATTGCGAAACTGTATAATGCAATTTAATGCAAGCGACGTAAGGCAGGCAGTTTGTACACGTAATCGAGCCTAATTTATCATTTATGCTCAGCATACTAGTAGCTTTACGGAGTACCTATGGAGTACCTATGGGGTACCAGAATAAGTACCTACGGAATAAGGAAGAAGAACAAGAAGATTGGTGCTGTAGAGAGTGTTTGAAGAATCCGCCAATCACGAACCAGATAGCTTATGCCAGCTACGAGCATGTAACCTGATGCAAAGTAAAACTCAATGCCCACACCCACAGCTGCACGGTATGATGGACCTGCTAGCTCCGTCGCTGAAAAAAAGAGCAAAGAGCACGTGTACACTACCGACACCGTTATCATCATCGTCGTCGTCGTCGTCGTCGTCATCATCATCATCATCATCATCATCATCATCATCATCATCATCATCAACATGATCATCATTATCATCATTATTGGAAACACTGATTTTGCGCAGTTTCTTCACATTCATAGATGTACACCCACCCCCTTTTCCAACCCCCACACAAAAAAAGTAGTTTTGAGCAAAACCTTGCGTGTAGACCTTATTCATTGCGTAAAAACCTGCCACTCAAATCACCATTATACGTCTAATTGTTTCTTCTTGAGGAAACCCCAATACCTCCTCAAAAGTTGAGCTGTCTTCATGGACCCCAGCGCACCCCCCCCCCCCACCTGTTTGTTAAAAAATAAATCCTCAACCCGCCCTTGACAAGGAGAGAACATATGGTGAACTTACATATCACAAAGGCTAGCTCAAATATACCCATGTTACCAGAAGCGACGAGAAAACGACAGATAAGGTAGGTCCAATAGTTAGGAACAAAGACATTAGCGATTCCAGATATGCCAACCATAGAAATAGCGATGAAAAATGTCTTGTATCTTCCAAACCTTTAATACAGAGGGGAAAGGATCATATAGTCGATTTCCGTGAAGGAAAGTCAATAATGATATATAGGTAAATACAACCGGGGAAAATTACGGAGTTTAAGGCAATTTTATTTAAAAACTTACAAACTTGACTATAGTGTATGAATTCATTAATGGGGATGGAAGGGGTGGGGGGGGGGGGGGAATNNNCAGTCGGTGTATACGTAACGCTTTCACGATCACATGGTTACGGTATCGATGTATGGGGGCTGGGGTTAGAGAGTGGATAAACTTGTTTGGTTTTCGTGCCCAGTCGCGTGACTTTTCTTAAAAACCGTAACGTATTTTTGTGTCAGTAATTTTTGCTTGGAAGCGGGTGTGGGGGGGGGGGGTGCATTATTTTTGTAGGTTACTCTACCAGAATTTGATACAACTTCACCGCTTCACCCCTGTATAAGTGATTTACGTTGAAAATAGCTTATACATAGACCTGCACATGCATATCTCTAGTTACGAATTGTCTACGGAGGAAGCTATATAGAACTATGTAACCCCTTATGACTTTGGTGATAAATTTTCCATATCATCTTCATTTCATGTATTTCTGGCAACATATAACATAACTGAGTTAAAACAAAATGATGAGTCTAATCGTTTTGGGTGAATGCCTTTGGAAATAAGCGAAACAAAAACATGTCCATATGGACAACGTCCCCCTCCCCCACCCCCATCAATAAAACGACAGGGGGGAAAGGGTGAAAACTATGAATGTTTACCAGTCAGCGATATATCCGAAGGAGAGAGAACCAAACATAACTCCGGCGAAAAAGACGGATTGGCTGATTCTTACCAAAGTACTCCTGGAGCACCAAAGATCAAACTGTTAAATGAAAGAAAACAACCTGCATGTGTTTGTGGAATATGAACACATTATATGAAAACAAAAAAGAAACCGGATAAACTAATACTTAATGAAAAGGCGATTTCTCGTTGTCAGTCGACTGATTTTTAACATTCAACCGGGCAAAGAATTAGACCACTGCAACAGTTGTGCTCTGGCCCTCCCTTATTTAGCAGGTCAGGAATAAAATTATCAACATATTACATATAAAATCAATATCAATTGTAACATGCTGATATATTAAAATTGTAACATATAGATCTATCTTCGTAACTCGTTGAAATAAATTCGTAATTCTGAAATTCTTGTCTTCGTAAAACAAACGGCATTCCGTACAGGGAAAGTATGAAATGCGCGCGCACAGCGGACGAATATCATATAGGTTAATTATAATAGACACAACATTTTACCGTTATTTTTACGAGAACAAGAATCGAGAGCGTTAAAACAGACTGATATATGAGAGTTACAAGGGACGAACACATGCAGCTCTCTTGGAGAGTGGGATGGTGTAGGGGGGGGGGGAGTAGAGCGAAGGGGCATAGTGGGAGGGGATAGTGTACGGCTACAGAAGTTTACACGCATGGATACTTACATCTGAGTTTATAGTACGCACTAAATTACTCTGATCGTGTATCCAGCCCTGATCACAGGGTTTCGTATTGTTTGGGCTATTGTCCATGGTGTAATTAATGAGTTCCGTGTCCCCGTCGATAACTACGTCATAGATAATTTCGTATTTTTTACATTGAGAATATGATTTTCCTTCTATCGGAATAGTAATATTTCGGTATTCGTAGATACATTTACGGTATTCTTCGGGGTCGGTGTCCCGGTAATCGGTGTAACACCGTTCCACGTCCAATGAGAAGGTTTCGACAGCACACCAATGATCTTCGTCACTTCCGTCGTGGAATACTAGCGACAGTTGCTGCAAGGCGCTGCAAACGGCCACAAAAGAGATCAAAAAGAATATACGACGCTGGTAGGGACCAAACTCCCCAATTGATGTCAGGATGTCGTCGAACTTCATAATGATTGTCTGTCGTGATGAACTATCAACAAAATTAAGGAATAAATAAAAACAAATAAAGAAACAGACAAATAAGCAAGCGGACGAAAGAATCAATGAATGAATCAAGAAAGAAATCATTGAATGAATGAATGAACAAATAAATTAATGAATCCATAAATAAATGAACTATTGAACGATTAAATTAAGAAATCAATAAAAAGAAGCATTTTTACCAGTTAATTTTTTTATATTTTTTTTTGTGAAAAAAAACCCAAATTAATATGATTGCAAAAGTTACCAAACGAAAATATCCTTCTAAACTCTCATATTTTTTACCGAAATACCAGGTTTTATTTACGACCAAAGTAATTAATGATTTCCCTTTAGACTTTCAATATTTCGTCCAGTGAGTTTTTCGTACCAGATTTATTCAAATCACCTGTTAGATTCCAATAAGAAATGTTTAAATATGGATATTAAACCTTGCCAAACTTCGTCACATAACGTCGAGTTTTCGACATAATAGTCGAAATTTCGAGGCAAGAAATACCCCCGTAGCCCCCCCCCCCCAAAAAAAAAATCAATAATTAAAAACGTCAGAAATATTTCATCTTTGGGGATAAGAGATCTCGTTTTAATAATGAGTTGTAATTTGCAAGTATAGTGTAACCTTTGTTCACATTTTCAGTTAGGAAAGGTGGTCAGTTTCCTGTAGGCCTTGTATCAAATAATGCTAGTCGCGTTGGCTGACATATACTGTCAGTGGTGCCCCAGTTACCAATCACGGACCAAACAAAATCCTTTCTTCCTTGTTTTATGAGAAAATACTTCTTTTTTCCCAGATACGGTCAACCTCTTTGTCAAAACTGACTTTATCTTTAAAGGCCAATTTTTTTTGCTCATACCTGGGATATCTGCGACCCTGCAGTATCTCGCTCATAATCTCTATGTTACTTTTTGGGTAGGAACTGCCGTTTTCTGCGAACTTTATCGAAAGCTTTTTGACGCTTAGTTTATCATGCAATATTACTCTATAAGCTCAAGACAATGGGCAAGGGTTCACCTTGCTGGTGGGTGGGTGGCTTGGAAGTTACTTGCATAACGTCGTTCTCAATATATATTGTAATTGGTAACCACTCTTCAAGCTCACATGGAGTTATTTAAGGTGTTCCCCAGGGGTCCATTCATTGGTCCGCTGCTTTTCTATATTGTATGTAAATTTATTGATGATTTCACTAATCTGTGGCTCTGGTCCTCACTCATTTGACCTCTACCGTTGAAAACTGTGCTGAAAACATTATAATGCTACAAGCTCTCTCTGAATAGCCAATTAAAATAAAATCCGTTATGTTTTACACTCGATAAAAAAGCTTTCTTCTTGAAGTAAGATCCCCATTGCTTTTTCATCTTCTGCTAACATTTGTGAGTGTTTTTATTCATCTAAAACCTCCTGTGGCAACTCATAATATTGAGAATTTTACCAGCAAAAGCTCAAAGGGCATTAGATATTCCTGATCGACATTATCAGGCATAGACTGCCTTTAGCCTTCATGTATTTCCGTATCAACTTTTCCCATATGATCCCGACTGCAACCTGATCCAAATGTCATTACTTGAGAAGATAAGAGGTTCATGGCTCAAGGTTGCAGCCAGTAAAACTATGATGCTTCATGCCAGGATCATGGCAGTAGGATAATACTGCCATATATGATGTCAACAGCATACTCAATATTTATGTCCCATTGAATTACACACTAAATCGTCTAAGTAACGTGGTCTCTTAATTAAGCCCTTGTAGAAGTTCTCACTAGCTAAACCCTACCCATCACGGAATAACTGACAAGTTGGCCATTCATGGCAAAATCAATTTACTGTATCATGACCATGAAGATTTTTCGCTATGAGAGCCGGAATTTTTCGTCACGTGTAAACTAACCTCTTCACTCAGTTTCGTACGCTGCTCCTGGTAGGCCTTACGTGATCTAAATATGCCACAATTGACCCAATGTTTCCACCCCACATATACTTCCATTTGTGTATTCTGACAAAATGCAAAGACTGTTCTATTTTCTTCTCCGGCTGAATTTGAACCCCCCCCCCCCTCCTTCCAACAAAAAATTGTTCCCCCAACTAACGATAAAGCTGGGTGAGGGGGATTATAGTCTTCCTCCCCTCCTCTGCGCACCCCACTCAACCCCATAGCTTTATACCACTTACATATATCAACTGTACCACGTAAGAAGATATTATCGTCATTAACCAAAGTTGCGAATAAATACGTTTTGTTTTAATTTGAAATTAATGAACGAAAAGAAACGACAGACTATTGTTAAATTAAGTTCAAAGTTCTTTTAAGTGAGATCCCCCCCAATAAAGAAAGGAAAAAACAAGAAAATGCAACGGGTACTTTAATTCTCAACTTACCTTTTTTCTAATCTTTCTTTTTCTTCCGCTGTTACGTCACTTACGTCGTGTTCCGTCAGAAGGCGCACAGTCGGGATTGCTACAGCAACACGTAAATATTCAATGTCTTCTTGACGAAAGTATGAAAAATGTATAATGAGATATCTTAACACAGTCCCCAACGAAATCCCAGAAGATTGACAGTTATTCATACACATGGTTTATTGTGAAGGAAACGTCTCAGAACATATGAACGACGCTGTGATTGGTTGGTTTATACCCCGTCAAGTTTATCAACCCAATCACGGGCCTTACGAGCCCC